>JAMZAV010003094.1:0-72433 GCA_024449915.1 Sweltsa coloradensis
ATTTTTTCCCCGCTCGTGAGATTTATTTCCACGGAACAGAATAATACACAGTAATTACCCCTCCCCTTCCCGCGCGAGGCCGGCCACCGTGATGTCGCGTAAACAATGCTGGCTACACTACACTCGTCTTTGTGAAGGTGAAGGTCGTTTCTTCGCGGAAGTCTTGTCACTGTGAAGTTTGATTTCAGCGTGTTTTAAAGATTCAGCGGCGTTATTTAAGTGTCCAATATTTATTACGTGACACTGACAGCATTCGGAGATAAAATACGTAGCGGCGCGGGCGCAAGCACTAATGAATGAACTGATTACGTAAGTTCGGCATGGGGGTGGATGGGTGGGGGGGCACTGAGATAGCGAAGAGGCAATTGACCTTGAGCTGCCTACGATCCGATATCAATTACACTAAGCAGATGTGTCACATAAACAATTTCGTAATCGGTGCTTGATGTTACTCCTGCTTGCGATTACACAACTCGAAGCGAGCGCCGAGTCTAACCATGCTTACCATGCTGTCTTACCATCCGATGCCACCTATAAGCAAACAAACTCACTTCATGCAGCCTTCCATGCTCATAATCCAGCATAGGCACTACCTAGGAATAGTTTAAAGCACTCAAGTTGATGTTGTCACTTTGTTGTACAGTAGGCGGCAATTTTGAAGGTTTTTTGAATTTACAAATTCCTTGATTTTATGGATTTTTTTTGCCTCTAGTTAAATTTTGTAAATTCAAAGTTCCATTGTACCATATTATGTTTCAGGCATTTGTGATAATCAAGCCCAAAATGGGTTTCGAACACTGGATGTTTTGCATTGGAAGCAAAAATCAACCCACATCAGACTAAATATGAGACTAATAACGTAAATTAGGTCAATAGTTATGAGGTTTGACAACTTAAAGACATTACCTTGCTTTTTATTGAAAGCAGAAATCCCTTTTCGTGCTGTTTTTTCTTTTTTGGTCGAATTGATATTGGGTTCTTGAGGAGTCAAATTCAATGAGACGTGCGGTTTTTCGTTGCGTTTCCGCTTCACGCTAAGAAGCTGAAATACATCGACACAGTATTATTTTCTGATCGTGTAAGGGTAGGGTACACTTTTGATTCCGATAGGGCTCCTCTTGGCAGGCACAAATCAAAAGACAAGTAGTAGGCACTTCCTTAGACACGCTCTACAAAGTTAAAAATTACAACGGGATATATATATTTCATAATTCATCTAAATGGTAAAATTCAAAGAGGTCAAATAAATTTGCATAAGAATATGTTAAAGAGTTTAAGGTTGCATCAACAAGGCCTACCCCTATAGTTATTTGCTCACTAAATAATATACACAAAACATAGCAACATACAAGGCCTGCCACTGTTCCAATGGTTAATAATACAGGAACCAACCATACTTGGGGAACTTTCAAAGATTCAGATCATCAATTTAAAAATGAAGAGAGAACTTTTAAAAAGTCGAAGTTCCTCATAAAAAGGAACTAAAACTTTTAATAGTTCCCTTTATTTTGTATTTTGTTAAGTTTATTAGGTAGGCCAATGTTTTATGTTTAATGCGACTGCAGAGTCCCTGACGTGCAATTTGCAAGCAAATGGATGTCATAGAGCATGTATGGATCATAATGATACATATATGTTATGAAATGATAAATTAATATGAAAGGCCTTCATAATCATAACGGCAATGTAGTTTGCTCACAAATACTGAAACATGGTGCTAAGTGCAAAATAGACTACTTAGTCCTACTTGATTGTTACTGGAATGTTTTAGGAAACTTAAAAAAGAGTTCCTTGAAAATATGAACTTGATCACTGAAAAGTTCCATAACACTAAAAAGGCTCAAGTTCCTTAAAAAGTTCCAGGAAAATGTAACTTTAAAAAAAGTTCCTTTCCTAATCCCCAAGTTTGCAACCAACAACGATGACGATGACGATTTAGTCAATACAGCTTTGCAATCAAGTGCAGTGTATCCACCGATGATTGGCATGCACTCAGTACAGTAGAGTAGAGCATAGTAAGTTAGTAACGTCCTAGTAATGAACGTAAAAAACAGAGTTTGACTGTAATATAGGCTACAAAAAAAATTAATACTTAAGAGGGTACGCTGAGCTTGGCCCAACTCAAATGCGCGCAAACAGGTGTTGATGATTTCTGCTGAACGGTTGGTAATATCATTACCAAATTTTAAATGGATGTTAATAAGTACTTTTATATTGATATCCGTAATTGGTTTCCACAAAATAAGCGGTTTAAGATACATTGCGAGACATAAGTTCAAAACGTGAAAAAATGGGAAATCCAAAACCTGGATTACAATTCTGGAAATTCCCACCAAACTGTTTATCTTACGATAAAACCAAATAAACCTGCGCGTTCACATGATTTAAACGTTGGGTTCTATTATGCAAATTTGAGTTAAAAAAATCGGTTCACTTGGAATAAATTCCCGAAGTTGACCAAAATTGAGTAAATTTTTGTGATTTCACTAAATTTTAATTCAAATTCAATGAATTAATTTAGGAATACGCGTAAGGGATAACATAGATTTATTCTTTATTAACGTTAGTGTGAAATTTGATAATGGTGTTACAAACCGTTTACCCAAAAAATCAGAAGCTGAGCGCTTAAACTCGCCTCCGTTCTAGCCTCAGCATACCCTCTTAAGAAGACTTCTATGTAATTAATTAAGTCTAAATAGTAAATACAAAAGTAAACTCAAATAATGAAGATCAACAAGTTTTAGTACACACCTCGTATGGTGGCTGTGTGTCGTGAGGAATGACATTATCCGGACTAGATTTTAGGCACAGCCTGGCAGACTCCAGATCCTGTATCTGCAGCTCCAACGGCTCCGATAACACGTCGAGGCCGTGTATTGTGCCATCTTCCGACACCGTCAGGCCTAAGACCGGTAACAAGTAATAACATGAGAATGTTTAGTAAGGAAGTGTGAGATCTGAGGCACAGCCTGGCAGACTAGATAAAATTAAGAAAGGGGATACATGTAGAGGACATTTCAAAACATTGAATATTCTTACTCTTGCATGCCTCTATATTTACAAAGTAATATTATTTTTAATTAATCATAGGGGAGATATAAAAAAAAACATCAATATTCATAATTACAATACTAGGAGGAAAAATGATATATATTTGTGACATCCCATAGGCTGGCTGTATATGAGAAAAGCCCCACATATGCAGGAATAATACTTTTTAATAAGCTACCTGCCATTATCAAAAACAAACCAACTGATACATTTAAAAAAGATCTTAGGACATTTCTTGTTGAAAAAGAATACTACGATATTGAGGAGTTCTTGGCGGACAATAATAATATGTCTTGACAATACCATTTATTTGCATATTATAGATGCCTAGACTTATATTATCTAGTAGCCTATCTTATATTAGTGTAAAAGTATATATTTTTATTGTGTATTATTGTATTGTTGTAAAAGTGTATTTTGTAATTAATGTAAATTAGTTTTAGTATTTTCTATACATCCTAATATTCAAGTCTTAGTCTTTTGAAAAGACGTGTTTAATAGCTAGCTAGCTTATAATGTAATGTTTAGAACTTGTTTATCTTGTCATAACATTGTAACAATATATGCTAGTATTAGGTATACAAAACAAGACAATAAAATGAAAAAAATGAAATGAAATGAATAAACAGTTAACACATACTATAGTAAATTGTATAAGTAAGCTGTAAGATTGACTTCAAAGAGTTATTGGGATTGATTTTATTATGTAATTTAATTTTGTATCAATTTAATATAGTTCACATTCAAACTTTATGCTGTTGGTTTTCTGTTGATCAACTTACCCAAAGTACCGGTACTATGCAAGTAGGCCTAAGTGAAATAAAATTGGTAGGCTACATGTTAAAATGTTCTAATAGGGTACCTACTCATTTACATTATTATGAGTGGGGTGGCAAGTGATTGGGGGAAACTGAGATTAGGCCTATTTGTTTGTAACACTCAATAAAAATATTACTCTAGAACAGTTTTATTTTGGTTTTTCCAACTCGGCTCCAACTCCGGGCTTCTTTAAAAAAAAAATGGGGGGTTTTTAACCCTTTTCTGCAAAATTTTGGAACAAGATGAATGCATTTTGGGATAAATACTTTTAAATAATAAATTAAATTATTAAATAAAAATTAATTTTTTAAATACTCCCTACCCCTGGCAAAACCCTCCCACCCTGGTACAAATTTTTGAGATGCTCTCATAATTTAAATTTTTTAAAAAGTGGTGTATATTAAACGGGAGAAGTAAAATTAGTATTAAAGGGGAAAGGGTTGGTGTTTGTGTAAAACTTTTAATGTAAAGGGCAAGTAAAAAGGGATCTGTGTATTTGAGGGGGGGGGAGGTGGATTTGGGGGGTTTTGGCCTTCAGGTTCCCCAAATTGAGGGATGCCATGGGCCCTTTAGGGGGGTTGCTGGTGGTGAAAATGATTTTTGGATTGGAGAATTTAAATTACTAAAACAAAAATTTGGGGGACTTAAAATTTTTCCAATTAGTTCTTTGGATGGTTTAGGTGGTGACAGATAGTATTTGAAGGGAGTTTGCATAGATGCCCTTTTTACTTGGTGCTTATTTAAATTTAAAAATTTTTACATTTGAGGAGGTTTTTTTTTTTTGCCTAAATCTTTTAAAATTTTTTAAAAATATTTTAAACAAAAGTGGTTTAAAAGTGAGACAGGGGATAAAGGGGTTTCCACTTTAAATAGTGAAAAGGAAGAATCAAAATGTTGGAGATGCAAAAAAAATATTTAAGGACGGGATTTTCCGGTTTTACTTAAAATTTGTGCCAGCTGGTCCCTTTTTAAAGGGGGCGGGAGTCAATGGAAAGGAAATATAGAAAAAAAACAAAAAGGGGAATGGGGGTGTGGGTGCAGTGGTTAATAAAAGGGGGTTTGGACAAAAAGGGAAAAAAGGGTTCCCCCCCCAAACAAACAAACAAAAAGGAACTTGAGGTAAAAAGGGAAACCCCTGTAGCAAAAAAAGGGCCGCTTCCCCGGCCTAGAATTGGACTGTAACAATTTCTAAGCCTAGGAAAACCACGGGAAGGATGGTAATGGGGGGGAAAGGGGGCTAAAAGGGAAAAGGGGAGGAACCACTTTAGAATAGGCATGTGCCGGTGTAGGATAGTTTGGGAAAAAGGGGGAAGGGGGGGTACAGACAATAAGAAGTGAAAAAAAGTATAAACCCACCTGGGAAAAAGGGTAGGAACTTTTGGAAAAACAGAGGATAAAAGAAAAGGCAAAGTGGGTTTGTGTAGCCCAAGGGGTATAACAAAATTTAAAGGGGGTGGGGAAGAATGCACTACGGGAGGGGGTTTAACATACAGAGAGTCTAGAAAAAACATATTCCAGGTTAAAAACGGGAAAAAGGGGAAAGAATGAAAATGAGTTGGTAAACCCTTGGAGAGGATTTTAGAAGAGAAACCAGGGGGGAAAAAAAATGCTAGAAAAACGGGTTTAAAAAAAATTTTTTGGTTTTGGGAGGAGATACTACAAAAAATAATGGGAAATAAAGGGAAAAGAAAAGGACCCCAAAATACCCAGCTGGATTAAATGATAAAACCACACGCTAAAGGGGACCTAGGCATCAAGAAAGCCCTTTTAGAACCGAGGGTAGGACTTGGCCAAAAGAAAGGGCCCTAAACAACAAAAAGCCAGACAAAAAGTTATCACAACGCGGATTTAAAAACAAAAAATCACGGGAACAAGTCTAATCGCCACAAACATCAAGTGGGGGGAAAAAATTCTAAACGGGGGCCCTGAGTAACCAGAGGCAAGAGCTCAAGGTTCAGGAAGTAAAAAAGAAAGAAAAAGGGAAAATGAGAAAAAAGGGGGGACTAAAAATGAATGTTTTGATCCCAAAAAAAATCGAAAACCTACAAATTATGGCCCTATAAAAAAATCCCAAAAGGCTATAGGGATGGGTGATTTATGGGAAGAACAGCGGGAAAAATTCTGTGAACAAAATGGGTATAAAGTAGGGCATACCGGTATTAAAAAAAAAAGAGAACAACAAAAAAATTCGAGGAATACGGAAAAAGAAAAGCACAAAGTTTCCATACAATGGGAAAATGCAAAAAGGGATTTGGGGCCGGGAAAAACCAAAAAAAATTGGGGGGGGCCCAAGTGGGGGAAATTTATTGACAACAAAAAAAAACAGAATTTAAGGGGGCAAAAAACCCCCCTTTTAGGGGCCCTGCCCACATGGCGGAGTAAGTGCAAACCCACATATAAAAAATATTTTTTAAGGGAAGAAAATATAACGTTCTAGACATTTTAAAACTTGGAAAAAATTTAAGGAAAAACGGGAAAAGGGGAAAACCAAATGGGGGCAAAAACAAGGATGTACAAAACCCAAACTTAATGGCAAGGAAAGGGACAGCCCACCCAGAAGACTAAAAAAAAACCAATTTCACAACACACAAAAATACAAAAGATATTATATCTGGGGAAAAACGGGTTTTCACACAAGGTGGGTGTGGGGATAAAGAAGAAAATAAAAAACAATTGATGCCCAAAGACAAAGAAGAAAGGGGGTCCCCAAAAAAACCCCGAAAAAATAATATAAAAACCAACAAACATAGGCATACAATGTTTAAAATGGGAAACCCAAAAATTTCTTCCCTTAAAAGGGGAAAATTGAAAAATTATTAGATGTAATGATGTCAAAAAAAAGGGGAGAAAATTGGACTGTGCGGGGGACTAAATGGAAGGGAGTAGGAAACCAAAAGAACTGGAGAAGGATAAAAATTATTATGGTGGGGCACAAATGAAGGAAAAAATTTGGATGGGATTTATCATCGGGCCCAAAAAAGGGGGAAAGAAAACATTTTTCCCTTTGTAGACAATAAGATTGGACAAATTTTAAAAATTAAAAAATATTTTAAAAATAAATTACTTTTAAAAATATACAATGCATGCCCCACAAGGGGGGTTAAAAGGGGGAGGGCCCAAAAAGGGAGGATGGCTTGAAAAATTTGGGGAAAGAAAACCCACAGGGGAAAAAAGAAAAATTTTATGGGAGTTTCTTTGCCAAAGTAGGGAGAGAGAGAACGGGATATTAAGAGGTACTAGGGGTCCATGGGTAGGGGCCCAAAAGGAACAAGGAAAAGGGGGAAAATTTCTATTGATTTGGGTGAAAAGGGGAAGGGAATTCAAATTTGGGGGAAATAGCTGGGTTCAAAAAAGAAAAAAGGATCAACAAATAACCCGGTACCCTTTGGATGGCCATCTTTCAGTTTTGATTATATTTTTAAAAAGCAAAGGGCCCCAAAGATATCCCCGGTAAAAGGAATTCCCCATTTGGCTCTGTGTGGAGACCACAGAAAAATTTTGTAACCCTTAAAAGGGAGGTGAACATATAAAGCCCAAAAATCTGGACTATATCCCGGGAGGAAATTCCAAAAATCAAAAAACTGGAAACACAGGAGGGGACTGACATGCTTTTCCTTTAAAACGATAGGGGAAAAAGGGTACCCAACACATGATTTTTTAAATTCAGTAGATGAGAGTAAAAAAATTAAACTTTAAGTCAGTTTTTATTAGTATTTGCAAGAAGAAATTGGGGAAGGGAAAGGTGGCATAAAAAAGGAAAAAGGAAAGTGTGTTGGAATGGAAGAGTAAAGGGACACTTTTAAAACCAAAAAAATTGTAGCCCAAAAGGAAAAGGATAAAAAAAAGGATTTTAAAGAAAATGAAAAAAAGGGACAAAAAGTATAAATTGTAAGCTAAAAAAATAGAATTTGGAAAGAAAGAAAAATCCCAAAGGGAAATTTTTTTCCCCAGACAAATTAGAGAAGGATTTTGGGATCCCAAAAAAGGGAAATTGTTGAAATGGACAAATTTGAAAGCAAAAGAAAAACAGAAAACCCCGGGATACCTGCCCAAACAAAAAGAATCCTTATTACTGACCCCCAGAAAAGTGAAAAAATGTGGAAAAAAAATATTTCAAAAAAACTCTTAATTGCCTAGGTTCCCTGTTTACAAACCCATAACCAACTCGGGAAAGGGGCCCTAACAATAAAAATTCTTTCGGGAAACCCCCAAATGAGGAAGAAATAGAAGAAAAAAATGGAAATAAATATCAAGACGGGAAGTGTTGAAGCAGTAAAAGCCATAAAAAATGAAAAGCTTCGGGAGAGGATGAAAAGTTGTGGAGATGATCAAGGCTGCGGGGTGGGGAGGCCCAAAAAAATTGGATGTGGAGATGACCATTTCAGCTTGGGGAAAAAAAAGAAGGGACCGATTTGGGGGAAAGGGGAATTTTAGTGCCCAAAATTTAAGAAAGGGGACAGGAAGAATTTTAAAAAATTTTAGAGGGGAAAAACGTGTGAGCCCTGGGCAAAAATATACGAGAAAAAAACTAGATCGAAGAAAATAAAGACAACCCAAATAAGCCAAATTTTTAGAGAGGAAAAAAATTTTGGGGTTTTTAAACTGGCCCTTTACCCCATAGATCCATTTTTTGCGCTCAAACAAAAAATGGAAAAAAAATGGGAAAAAGGGGGAAGGGAAATTTTTTTAATGGTATTCTTTAAAGTAGAAAAACATTGGGCAGTGTCCCAAAGGGGCAAAAAACTTGGGAAAGCTTAAAAGAGCAGAAGTAGAAAAGAGGTCTAAAACAAGAAATTTAAAAGCACATATGTCACAACAAAAAGCTGTGTTCAAAAAACCATTTGGTAGAACTCGGGGTTTTAAAAAAAAAACGGGGGGTTTCGGGAAAGGGGTTTTGTGTTTACCACATTATTTACGTTTTTATGGATAAAAACTGCGTAAATTGAACCCACAGAAAAGGGGAAAAATTAAAACCCATGATATTTGCCCGATTTTTTTTAGGGAGATGGGGAAAATACCCTTGAAGAAGTACCCCCAAAAGCGTAGGATAGATGGGAAAGGGGAAACACGAAGGTTTAAAATAAAAAAACATTGAAAAAAGGAAAAAATTAATATAACGAAAAAAAGTAACAAAATTTAAAAGAAGAAAAATACAAGGGGGGAAAGCTGGCCCTTGCCCGAAGGGATTTAAATACCTCGGAAGTATACTAAAAAAAGGACGCAAAAAATTAGTGCTGAAAAAATTTAAGGAAATTTTATTTGCGGGGCAAATTTTTCCAAATGGGACGTTAAAAATTTATGGAAAAGAGAAATTTTTCATCCAGGTGCAAGATGCAATTATTTTACAAAATGTATTTCCTCCCAATAATATCATATGCATCCGTGAAAATGGACAAAAAAAGGGGGGAAGGAAAGACAGCAGATTACCCAAGCCCGCAGGTGAAAATTTTAAAAGTTCTGTAGGGCCCTTAAAAAAAATAGACAAGGGGACGGAAGCAAAACAATTAAAGGGAAAAAAAACTAGGGATGGAAAGGGGTTTTCCCAAAAATTAAAAAAGGAAAAAAAGAAAACCCCCGGTGGGATGGGGGCATTAAAAAAATGGAAAACCCCAAGGGACCGAATCCCCAAAAACGGAATTTGAACGGTACATGGGGTGGGCCGGGGGGCGAAGAGTTTGGGCCGGGCCCCAAAAGATAGTGGCGGGACCAAATAAAAGGAAACATTGAAAAAAAGAGGAAAATCCTTGGGAAAAAATTAAAGACGGGAAAGGGCTCTGGGAGGATAGAAAAAAATGGAAAGAACTGGGAGAAATGGCCTTCATGAAACCTCGGGAAGGGAGATGAGGAGGGGGTTGAGCCTGGCTAGCCCAAAAAAATGAAAGTCCAAAAGCCCAGAAAATTGGTGATCGGGCACCCCCCGACCCGACTTATGTTTTTTAAAAACCCGGGGTTTGATTATTTTATTATTCTTTAAAACTTTTTTTTGCATGACAAAGTCTTATGAAAAAATTGGGGTTTTTTATGTATTACCCCACGCTTTAATTTTCCAAAAGCTAAATGTGGGCGCAAATTTAGGGGATAGTAAATTTCTAACAGCAAAAATTTTATCCCGCATATATTTTCCCTTTTACGTAAAACATATATATTAGGGGCTTTTTTTATTTTTCTCATAATCAGTGTGGATGTCCCACCTTAAAACACTTTCAATATACAAATCCTAAGAACTTTGGGGTGTGTTTTATTTGTTCAATAGGAAGGTCTTCATCAACAACCCGATTTTCCAAAAATTTTTTATCTTCCCCTATTTTTCCTTGGGAATTTTCATAATTTAGTTTTTTTTTATTATCATTATTAGGTTTTTTTTTGGTTTGCAGGGCCCCCCCGCGCCACTTCGTTTTTTAAAATGATAAAATCGGTCTTTTTTAATGTTTCTATAAGTGCATGACAAAGGGGGGGGGGTTTTTTGGGTTTTTTGTGCCCTACATAAACAATCCCCTTCACTTTATTGCACAAAGGCCCCGTCATTTTAATTTGATATTGAAAAACAAAGGGGGGCCCCCGTATTGGGTCCTTGTTTTTTACTCCCATTTAAATTAAAATTTCCTCTCGATTTAGTTTTTTTGGGGGAAATGGTCAAAATTTCTACATATTGCGTCCTTCCATGTAGATTTTCGAAAATATCCATTGCAGGGCTTTCCCTTAATTCCATATGAAAAAAGTTTTTTTATTAATGTATTATACTCAACACAATCAAATGCTTTGGAAAGATCCATATATATAGCTACTGTTTTCTTTTTGTGCTCAAGTGTTGTTGAAACATTGTCAATGAAGGCAGCAAGAGCTGTTTCAGTTGATCTCTTTTCTCTGAATCCATGTTGTTCTTTTGCTATTATCTCATTTGACTCTAAGTATTCGGACAATCTATTATACATTACTCTTTCAAACACCTTTGAAAAAGCATTAAGTATTGAAACTGGTCTATAATTTCTGTTTTACCCGCGCCACCTTTAAAGCTTTTGGAAAAACACCTTCATTAAGAGACATATTAATTAAGTAAGTAAGTGGCTCTACTAATACTCTTGCACATTTCTTTATAAGAAAGCTTGATAAACCATCTGGACCTATTGATTTCTTATTCTTTAAATTTCTTATAATTTGCAAAGTTTCATCTTCACTTACATTATTGAGGCAAAATAAGTGATCTATTTCAGGCAACAGTTTTTTCCCATCATTTTCAGTTCTCTTTTGACTTTCTGTTAATTTTGTGGCTATATTTATAAAGTAGTCATTGAATATGTTACCAATTTGCTTTGCATTTCTGATTCATTCTACGTGATTTCAAATTCTGTTTCAGTTTTCTTTTTTCTTTTTGAACCCCTTTCCAGATTAATCATATTCCATATATCTTTTCCTTTGTTTTCTGATTTCCTTATTAGTTCTTTGATTCTATGAGCCTTCGCTTTTCGAATTGTATCTTTATATTCCTTTTTGCATTTTTGGTATTTATTTAGAACATTGACATTTGTATTCCTTTTAAGTTTTAACGCAAGTCTCCTCACTTTCCTTGACATTTCCATCACATTTTGTGTTATCCATTTATTACTTTTCTTTTTTGTGTTCTGAATCTTTGCCTTTCTTGCTGGAAATGATTTATTGTGTGGGGAAAAGTTATTATATCTACAAATGTGTCATATGCATGGTCAACTGTTTTATGATTGTATATTGCATCCCATGAAACATTTAAAAGTCTGTCATGAAATATGCTTATATATCTCTTGCTCATGTCCCTGTATTCTGTTAGAAGTATTCTGTTACTATGTTTTCCATTTTTAGATTGATCTAAAGGATATATATTTATTGCTTGAGCATAATGATCAGATATTGCTGAAATGATGACCTCACTTTGATACATATCATTATCCATGTTTGTTAATATATTATCTATTGCAGAAGAAGAAATTGATGTTTTAGTTATTGCAATCCTAGTAGGAGCATTAATTGTTATGTTTAATTTAAACATATTAGCTAATTCTTTAAGAGTTCTCGTATTCTTATCATTTTTTAGTACATCAATAAGATAATAATAATAATAATAATAAGCCAAAAATTAATGGACTTAAGACCACATCAGAAGTTAAAAATCTTTTGCCTATATAGCGGGATTCAAACCCTTGACCTTCTGCATTGGAAGCAGAGATTCAAGTACTACAATACCATGAAACCACATGAACTGTTTTAAGAAAGCAGGCAAATAAGCAATAACGAGCATATCATTATTTAAATTTTAATAAGTCTTACCAGTTGCCTCCAAAAGAGCGTGATGATAGTGATTTAAATTTTAATAAGTCTTACCAGTTGCCTCCAAAAGAGCTGCTTCGTCACGTAACACTTCCACCTCTACCTCGCACGTTCCTCCGCCCTCCTCTCTTAGGTAGGCAACCAGAGTTTGGTGCTCTTCACTACCCAATGTCAGCGGATCTACAAGTAGGATTCACAAACTGTTAAAAAATATATGTTATTATTATTACCTTTTAGTCCTAAATATAAACCAACCACCTAACTTTTCTTGTGTAATAAAGAAACATGTATAGAAGAGATGTGCGAATGTTCGAAATTTGAACTCGAACTCGAACTTTTTTAAGTTCCGAGTTCGGTTCGAGTTCGAATTTTTTTTTTTTACTTATTTGTAGTGGTGTGCGGTCACATGTTATTTGACAAGTCAAAAATGGTTCTCAGTTTACAGGTACAAATTTAAAAACAAAAAAATGGATGGTGGAGGCTGGAGGTGCCGGTCCAGACTTATCACTATTTTACCTATTATGACGGTTTGATATACTGAACCTTTAAGTTGGGTTCGAGTTCGATACAGTTCGAAATTTTTGTTAAGTTCAAAGTTCGTTTTTTTTTAACTGGGAAAGTTCGAGTTTGAGTTGAAGTAAAAATAGTGGGTTCGCACATCCCTAATAATATAGCCTAAGTAAGTAAGGAACTTTGAGACTTAAAATAATGAAAACAGATAGGTTTATATTACTGATGACATCGGGTCCAAAAAGTTCAAAACGGTTTCTCCTCGTCAGAACCGGATTTTAAAGGTAAATTTTTGTTTGAAATGTACTTGTTTTTTGGAAGTGACTGTACGGCCGGGTGTGAGCTGGCTTCGGCACCCGCGCTTCGTTACATTCGACTGCCAACAATCAAATGTCATGTAGCAACCTCGTGCGTCAAGGCTGGTCGAGTGCTTGATAATCAGCTGGCGAGGAAGGATAGATAGCCAGCTACGTCATCACCATGGTGGTATATATCTTTAAGTGATTTCACTGCCGTGAATTTTGTGGTCGCTTACTGCACGCAGTGCAGACGGTCGCCGACAGAATGTGCAACGTGTCAGGTGGTAGTCACGTGACGTAGAACTTAAAAGATGGCGGCCTTGGGGACCAATAAGACGGCTCGAATTCGAAAATTCAAACGTTCCGCTACCGATCTGAATGCACAGCCTTCAATAAAGTGTATACACACCGCCATCTATATAGGTATCAGAATCGATAAAGAAGTTTGGGGAAATTTCTTTATCAACTCTGATGGTACTCTGTCACGTCGTGATCCTGGCGGCGTTTGTCTGAACTGCGTGCATTAAGCGGCCACAAAAATATCATCACTAGATATGCAAGTGAAATCAATAATCACCTAAAGATATTTACCACCTTGGTCATCACAGGCTCTCTGGAAATAGACCGCACAAAAAACGGTGCATAGAATTACTATTTGTGCGTGAAAACGTACCCGTGAAGTTCACCGTTGTACAAAAGAATTTTAAAAAATGGAACCGGTTTGAAAAGTCGGAACCGGGTCGCTATAGAACTGGTTTGGAACCGGTTTTTCGGTTATCCATCGCTAGTTTATATTCAGGACAATACAGTTACATTGAAAAATGGTAATTTTTATATTATTTTATTTGTTAGTATTATTATTAATCATTGTTGCCATACATCCCCCCCAACATCCCCATTTACTTTTACTTCTTACATTTTACTCTTTACGGGTAGGTACCGTATATAGTAATATTAAAGTAATAGTTGGGCTGGGCAAAAAAATCGATATTTCGATATGATATCGATAATTGGAAAAAAATTCGATATCGATATTTGATTTCATATCGAAATATCAAAATTTACACAAAAAATGCTAAATTTCGAAATTTTGGTGGAGGTGCCGGGTAGGTAGTCTAAATTAAATTACCCTGGCTGGTGCATTTGCTGGAGGTGCCGGGTCATAAAACGCGATTGTGAGATCGTAAATAGGTCTATGGTGACACCTTATCAACCCTATTTGGTCAAAATTATGAAAAATAACACAAAAAAAATTGAAAAAATTCTTTTTGATTTTTTTTTTTTTTTTTTTTACAAACAATTACATTTCGATATATCGATATCATATCGAAATTTTTCGTGTGATATCGATAATTGAATGATATGTCATAGCCCAACCCTAAGTAATAGTGGTTCTATTACTAAAACAAACATTAAATTGGATGTACAATTACCTCTAGGAACTGCTCTCGTTCAAACTATGTTTTTGAGGGTAGCTAACTAGAATGTATCATTTACCTGTTGCAATTTCCATGTAATGTACTATTGACTAGGAAAACGCTTAAGTCCCGCCGCGTTGATGGATGAGCTTTTTTGTAAGTTTTTAGTTTGCGTAGGACCACTTTTTCTTTGCAAGTGTTTTTTGAATGCATTGTAGGTGATTGTTGTCAAGTTTCTATTGTTACTTGTTAATTGTTATTATTATAAACCTCAAAAAACTCATAATAAAACCTTTATTTCTATGGATTCTGGATAACTTTTTCAACTTTTTCTTTCAAAAGGTACTACATCACCATAACCTTAATGTCCATATGAAATATGAACGTTGTAGCCCCACCCGTTTGGTCAGAATCGGCCCAAATGTCACGAAAAAATCGCACTTAAAATTGAAAAAAATCGTAAAAGTACGATATTCATGAGAAATATTTCTTCGATGGTACCCAAAAACGTGGCAAGTCTAAGTTCAGAGAAAACGAAGGTCCCCTTCAATTATCATCAAGATCGCATATGCCGTTTGCCCAGAATCGTGCGAACAAACAGACAGAAAACAAACAAAAAAAAAAACACCCGAGCTAAATTTTTTGGGGGGTCAGTGAAATTGAAGTCTTTGCTTTGCTCATCCAATAAATAAAAAAAAAAAAAAAAAAAAAAAATTTCAGGAAAAATACATTTTTTATTTATTCATTTGTGGCTACATTACAACAGAACGCAATGTCCCACAAGTGCAATTTACCAAATATTAAATAGGGTAACAAAACAATACAATATAACATTATAAAATTAGTTACATAAAGATGACTAAAAAATGAATATATGAGTGGTGTTGTATGAATGTTTGAGTGTACGATATTCATATTCATATTCATATTTATTAGTTTCCATGTTACAAAGATAGTACATTGCCATTGGTTAAAACAAAAGATACATCAATGTTTATGGACAGTCAAAAAAACAAACAATAAAAGCGACTAAAAAACTTCATATACTCCTCAATTGAATAAAAACAGTGCTTAAGTAGAAAGAGTTTCACTTCTCTATTCTTCTTCTTCTCTATTGATTGTGTTAGTGAGTGTGTAGCCTGTACCGTATGTGTAAATACTAGGGAAACGCCAAAGTCGTTGATAGACGAGTGAGTGAGCCATGTGTTGAGTACCCGGGAACATCCCCTTTCCTCCTCTATACCTAAGGCTGGATCTAGCCCAATATGGGGAATGTTCCCTGGTACTCAACACATGGCTCACTCAATCATCTAACAACGACTTTGGCGTTTCCCTAGTCTAGTTGGCTAAGGTGCCCTTGTACCCGGAATGTGGGAGACCTGGGTTCAATCCCTGAGTCGGATAAGATTTTGTAGTTTATGGATTGTATTTAAAAAAATATTAAAAATGTTTTAAAATGCATATAAAAAACGCAGTTTAGTCTACATCAACTGTGACAATACTATGGAAAACATAGCCAGTACAAAATATGAGTAAAGATTGCAAGGTTTTCTCAATCTCCCAGTGGAATTTGGGGGTACCTTGAACATGCAAGTTTTGATAGACCTTTGTCACTGCATAACTGCACTACAAATATTTTTTCCACTGCCTCTATTGCAACCGAGTAACATCTAAGAGGCAGTGATTTTTTCAAAAGAAAAACCATTGTCGATAAAAAAATTCCTTCATGTTAGGCCTATTTTTCAGTTTATTATTTCTTGTAGGTTTAAATCGAAATGGATTTTGATCATTTTGTTAGCAGCTCTCAGTTACCTGGTCACGGATGTCTGTTTAAAATTTCAGCTCAATCTATTAGGCCGTTCGGCCGTATGGGACCAGACAGACAGACAAACTTTTAACATTTAACATACAGACAATAGTCACTACTAGGGAAACGCCAAGTCGTTGATAGAGGAGTGAGTGACCCATGTGTTGAGTACCCGGGAACATCCCCTTTCCTCCCCTATACCTAAGGCTGGATCTAGCCCAGTATGGGGAATGATACCGGGTATTCAACAAATGGCTCACTCACTCGTCTATCAACGATTTTGGTGTTTCCCTAGTCTAGTTGGCTAAGGCGCCCTTATACCCGGAATGTGGGAGACCTGGGTTCATTCCCCTGGTCGGATAAGATTTTGTAGTTTTTGGACTGTATTTAAAAAATATTAAACACGATTTTAAATGCATATATCGCAGTTTAGTCTACATCAACTGTGACAATACTATGGAAAACATAGCCAGTACAAAATACGAGTAAAGATTGCAAGGTTTACTCAATCTCCCAGCGGAATTTGGAGGTACCTTGAAAATGCAAGTTTTGATAGACCTAGTTTGTCACTGCATAACTGCATTACAAATATTTTTCCACTGCTTCCATTGCAACAGAGTAACATCTAAGAAGCAGTGATTTTTTCAAAAGAAAAACCATTGTCGTTAAAATAATTCCTACACATGTTGGGCCTATTTTTCAGTTTATTATTTCTTGTAGGTTTAAATCGAAATGGATTGTGCTCATTTTGTTAGCAGTTCTCACTTACCTGGTCACGGATGTCTGTTTAAAATTTCAGCTCAATCTATTTGGCCGTTCGGCCGTATGGGACCGGACAGACAGACAGACAAACATTTAAGATACAGACATTTAACATACAGACAATGGTCACAGCCAAGGCCTGATCGAGTAGCGTTATAAAGACTTCGTTTCGCTGCGCTCACTAGTCTAACCAAGACCCGATCGAGTAGCGTTATAAATCCTCATTTGCTTCGCTCACTCGTCTAATAAATTGGGAGTGCAAGTAGGAGTGACTGAAGACATTAGTGAAGCTAACCGAAGACAAATTAGGCTTAGTTAAGTAAAGAAACATAAAGTAGACTACAAGAGCCGTGCAAGAGAATGGGCAAGATTCCACTTAAACTTGGTAGCATATTAATTTGGGAAAATAGAAAAACACAGTCGAATAGCCTTAAAATAGTGCCACTTTACTGAAATATTGTGAAATCTTTACCTCAATCTTTGTCAAAATTGATACTATTAGGCTATCATTCACACAAAATGTGGATTTGCCAGTAGGCCTAGGTCTAGCATAAAAAACGTTCAATAATACCATAATATTTCCAATTTCCATATATTCAACTCTCAAAATGTTATAAAATATAGGCTAGAATGATAATATTGATCAATCAATCAATATTTATCATCTAGTCACAGTAACCTTACCTATAGTGATTGGCATTCCTGAAGATCCAGATTGTAGTTGGTGATGGTCTAAACTTATGTAATAGGCAAACTCCTCGCTGAGTTTTGGGTCGCTGATGAACGCACAGATGCAAGCGTAGAAATGAGCACAACGTTTGAAGTTCGCATCTTCCTTACTCGTTGCATGTTTCACCTGGCCCTTCAATCAAAACATATGTTCATACTATAATATACTAACATAACATAATACTGTCTATATATTATATCAACATTCGACATCTACTTTCCGAGTACCAGAAGGACAGAACGTGTCGGGTATTAAGGTAACAAACAACTTTAAATTAGCTGCAGTCATCGGCAGCAGGTGAAAAGTTTTGTTGCCTTCAGGGCTTTCTCCTCCAATATAAACTCTACTTTTTATTAGTGTTCGAAAATTTCATGAAATTTACTTTTTTGAAAGTTTCATTGAAAGTTTAATGAAAGTTTCAAAAAATATTGAAATTTTGTGAAATATTCAATTTCCAAGGAAATCTTCAGGAATACAAACTACATTTTCAATTAATCAGCATTTTCTTACCTATAAGAAAGGTTTTTATTAGATTGACAAAAAATTTGCATCTCTGAAATAGGGTAGGGGCTACTCTTGTACCTGGGGGGGTCCAACTTTTCAACACTGTTTTTTCCTCATTTTTAACGGAAAGGATTTTGGGTGCCCTCTTATTGATTATATACTAGAACTAGCGCGGCGTACTATAACTAGGCGGAAAGGTCGACTAACCTAACAAAAGTAGACCTTTAACATAAGTAGTAACAAGGCAAAAGTTGGACCCCCCAGGTACAAGAGTGCCTGAAATATTACCCCATAATTGGCACTATTAGACTTAAAAAAGTTGAGAGAGAGAGAGAGAGAGAGAGAGAGAGAGAGAGAGAGAAATTAAACTGAACAAAAACTGATTTGGTAATTGACGACTGGTGATAGGCGGAGCTTAAAACGATCGATACGTCTTGTGATGAGAGTTGGGAAAGATTCTCATCTCCCAATTTTACGTCTGTTGAACGGTGCAACACTTATCACGCTCTAACTTTTATTCTATTCATTAGTATTTGGACAAAACTTGAGGGATAATATTTAACAAACATAGGCCTATCATTCCTTCTAATAGCGATTATATCGAAAAATTTTACACAATCATTAGCTTGTTAACAATGTACGCACAAGCTTGAGGTTTGCAAGTGATAAAATAAAACAAAAATGCCTATGCCTTTTACTTCTATAGGCCAGTAGGCTGTAATAATAACCTTACATTGGTTATCATCGAGATCAAAAATAAAGGGTTGTTTGGGGCACTTCCACACTTTTTGATGTGAGCAATCATTCTAGTAGAGTGGGAGGCCTAGCATTATTGGTACAAAGTTGCCCAGCTACAATACTTAAGGCTGTGTGTTCACCAAAAACCAAAATCCAAATAATGCATAAAAGAATAGTAAGATTATTAATCACAGTCTTTTAAAAAGACCAAAATATATTTTTATTTTTTTGGTTGATGCATTTTTCGCTATTGCTACTTTTTGAACGATTTTTGGTGCTAAGTTTTTCAAAAAGTATACTATTTGGATGGCTGATATTTTTATTGTATACCTAGCCTTCACTTTTCTTTGACTTAAAACTTTCAACACTTCGATCTCTACTTTTTATACTCTTAGCCAGGGGTCGAAATTAACGCTCGCCCGAGGCGAGTGAAACTTTGGTCGGGCTAGTAAAAATCTAATTTCACTAGCCCGACGGGCGAGTACTTTTCCAGTTCCCAATTGCTGTTTAAAAAAATCTTATTATTTCACACCGATATCCTAACGAGCTCCCAGTAGTTGTGTGCTACCTAGTAGGGAAAATCCTTCCAAATATGTAAACAAAATAAAAATCTTAATTTATTCTATTACTATTAATATTTGTTTCCGGTCACTCCTAAGTTCCCCACACCTACACATCAAACCCTGCAAATATTGTCGTTTGAGAGGAGTCGCTGAGAATGGCGCGGACACGAGTTTAGGTGCACAGCTTTATGTTGTTGATTTTTTTCCACGTAAACGGTTTAAATAAAACATCAAATTTCACACTAACGTTAATAAAGAATAAATGAATGATATCCAGTAGGCCTACGTACGCGTATTCATAAATTAATTAATTGATTTTGAATAAAAAATAAGTGAAATCACCGTAATTTACTCCTTTTTGGTGAACTTCGAGAATTTATTCCAAGTGTAGGCCTAGAGATTTTTTAAACGCCAATTTGCATACTTGATATCAATGTTTAAATCAATGTGAACGCACAGGTTAATTTGGTTTTATCGTAAGATAAACTGTTTTGTGGGAATTTCCAGATTTGAAATCCATGTTTTGAAATTCCCATTTTTTCACGTTTTGGACTTATGTCTTGCAATGGATCATTGACCCTTTCCGGTCGTATGTCGGCTGTCAGCTGACAAGGGTGTTTTGCACACTATACTACACCCCCATGAATTTTTTTGAAAAATTGCTAAAAAAAAATTTTTTTTTTTTTATTTTTTTATGAAATTTTTTATATATTGCCCACTCATTTAAGTGTTTTAATGTACTTTCTATAGTAAACAGATCCACCGCCTTCTAAATAATAAACAAAAAATCCTACCCAAAAGGGTTAAGACCACTGAGCTCTATATACTTACGTGGAGGGCGCATGCTATACTGTAACCTTGAAGCCTACATGGGCCTAAAGCGATGGGCCTATTATCAACGTCCCTCGATTATATCGCGATTTTAATTGCGATTGCACCGCCGTCTAGATGTAAATCTTAACGTCAAGATGGCGGTCTGTGGCTAGCTTATTTTGAGGTTATGTCGACTAGTAGACTTATTATTACAGTGGGTTATTATCAGGGTAACTCAGGATGCCTAGGAATAGTGTTAACTGCAGTGTTACACTAAATAAACTGATAAACACAGGCCAGTGACACAGGTGAACGAATCTATTATGTTTAGTTCTTTTGAATCTGCCGCTGATTAGGGACCTAAGAATATGGCGGACGGCAAACTTCCGCCAACTTCACATCTCAACATTTGCCCCGTACCCCTATATATCAGATCTCCACGTAAGTATATACAGCTCAGTGGTTAAGACTGAATTTTTACAACCGATTGCGGATATCAATATATATATAAGTAGGCCTACTTTATTTACATTCATGCAAAATTAAGTTAAGATATTACCAACTGATCAGCAGAAAACACCTGAGTGCACGCATTTGAGTTGGGCCAAACATTCACGTATGATCGTTTTATATCAATATGACCTATTTGATTGCGGGCTAGTAAAAATGCTCTTAGGCTAGAGGACTATTATTGCCATTAGCCCGAAGGGCTAGTGGCAAAACAAGTTAATTTCGACCCCTGCTCTTAGCTATAAAACTACTTAAACAGTATTGTTATGTTATTATATCTAAACTATTTGTAGTCCCATTCTTTTACACTTTATTAGGAAGCATCCAAACAAAGGAAAAAGTGGCCAATGTAGGTCTACCCTCGTACAGTATAACAAAATTGGTCATTTACTGCACTTTTTTTTTTGCATTTCGGACTAGTTTAATTACAAACCTTGAAAGATGAGCAGCTACAAAAATATTTGTTTTCAATGCGATCCTTGACTCTGGACATGAAGAATGAGAAATGAAGATACCCAAGAGGATGTTTCGGCGTGGCTTTACACTTCACCGCCATTATGTTCTTGGACACCCTTTGTACCAGTGGACCGGTCGTCTCTGTGGCCAGGAGCCAGATTTGCTACAAACATTAATATTATATTAGGTAATTTTACTTCTTGGAATACATAATAGGGGTGTGTAAGTAGGCCTACATGATTTCCCAAGCTTTTCAAGCTTTTTTGGGGGCTAGGCACCGAGACTTATCTGCATCAGTTCTGTCAATTGGCTTGTTCACTGCGACTTTTACTCACCACGCTGCGCTATTGTACTAACCCCCCACCGCCGTCTGGATGCCTGTAAAGGCGGATGTAGAGTGTAGACGGCGGTGATAGCCCAACTTGCGGGTGTCATGGCTGCTCATAGCTGTCAGCAGCCTACTGTTTTTACTATCAGTTTGCATAGTTTTATGTTGAAAGCAAAATGCCCTATTGCTGTGTGTATTCATGTAAGGAGAGAGGAGGGCATACTGTCGTGTTTATTACTACAAATAAATACAATCACACATAATATACTGAAAATTGTGTCTTTATTCGGCCTCCTGCCTACGTAACCTCTCTCATGTCAACAAATCAACACTGGCTAGGACTAAGCCCTAGGCTTTGCTGAGGCGTATGCAAGTAGGGCCTAGGCCTATACTTGCTAATTTATAATACCATGATATTGATATGCCTAGGTCTACATCTAATGCTGAAGAAAAGCCTAGGCCCTAGTCCTTAGTAGCCTTATTCCAAGTAGGCCTAGGTCTAATCTCAATAACAGTGCTAGGCCCCAGGTTTAGACTTCAACGGCGCCATGTGCTTTCAGCTCTTATTTTAATTTTCCTATCGTTCACGTTTTCATTGTTTAAAAGTTTAAACAAACAAAATATGCTATTGAATAAAATTACTTGAAATAGGCCGTACGACTACTTACGTAAAACCATTGATTAAAGAAGGAATGGTAAAACAATACGTAAACAAACAATCGAGGAAGCATACAGATTCGACAATGCAGAGCCTGCTATATACATAGTTTATTTCAAACACCGCCACGGTCTTAGGGCAGGGTCCACTAGATACCTAACAAGCAGCTCGGAATAAGTATCTAGTGGACCCTGGTTTTGGGGGTTAGTGCAGTGGCGCGATCTGCGCGGAGCTTTGCGTGAACAAGCCAATTAGGGCTGTGCAAATTTGTCAAAATGCCTTCCCGGGTACCCGTCAGTCTTACGGTCGGGTACCCGAAATTACAAAATTTTAAGATTTTTTAACGATAACCAAAAAAAAAAAATGAATTTAGTCAATTATCTACTTTATATTGACAGGTCATCACTTTTAACACGCACGTTCTCATGTCGACGGTCTCGGGCGCCAGAGATGCTCGTTTCTAATGTTTAGCTGTTGAAAACGCACATTCATTAGGAACTGATGTTGCCGGAATGCATAAATATCTACGCCAGTCACTTATCGGACGATTACGATGAATAGGGGTGCACGCGCGCAGCGTGTTGGTGACATCACTCACTGGAGATACGAGCGCGTATTAATGACGAATCACTTACTTCCGCCGCTGCGCGCCGACGAGTGCAAGACTGATCGGCGGCGGTGTTAAATGAGCGGAATTTGAGACGAAAAACGGTCAAACGAGTACCCGACGACTCATTTCATTACCCGGGCTATTATCAATGGGCGGGTACCCGTTCACAGCCCTACTGTCAATGAAGGCTAATTCCACACTGTCTGACCTTATATTTTAAACTGAAGTGGTGTGAGAAAGATCTGTTGATAGGCTATCTGTGTAACTCTAAGATAAGAACGAGACAGAGGAGCATCCAGTGGAATAGATGAATGAATAAATGAATAAAGTGGTAGAGTAAGATTGAACATAGTCTCTTTGGGCCTGATGCACAACAGTCACCTGCAGAACACAGCTAGGCCTACTAGTACTAAGTGATCGAACATTCATACGCATTTACGGAAAATAACATGTGGCTGTGCTGAAAAGTTACTAACCCTAGCCTAGCCAAACTATAGGCCTATATCTTTGCTCCCAGTTTTCTAAAAAAATTTAGAAAAATTAACACATATAACAGGCTATTGGAATTCCTTGCAACACACAATATATTGAACAAATCACAGCACGGGTTCCAAAAAAAATAAATCTACTTTAACAGCATTTAGGGGATCTTGAAAATCATATTCTAAATGCACTTGATGAGCAAAAATATGCATTGGGAGTATTATGTGATTTGAGTAAGGCGTTTGATTGTGTAGACCATAATATACTGTTAAGGAAACTGGAACGATATGGCATCAAAGGGACACCTCTGAAGTGGTTGTCATCCTACCTTAAGTCTAGAAAACAAAGAGTGAAAATAAGTCACTCAAATACAAATGGGAAAACTAAAGTTTACCATTCTGAATGGCTTGAAGTCGAATCGGGCGTTCCCCAGGGGTCCATACTAGGACCTATTTATAAATGATCTCCCAGTGTACAAAATTTAAATAAGAACCTAAAGGAACTAATAAAGATAATTCTTTATGCAGATGACATATCTGCCTTAATAACAAGTGATAATCCAGCAATTTTAGAACAACTTTCAAATGTTATAGCGAATCAAATACACCAATGGTTAATGGCAACCAAACATACTTGGATTAAATAAAGAAAAGAATAACTATATTCAATTTCATGTATATCAGGAAAATATTAACAAAGTTGATTTAAATATTTCTAATACCAATCTAAATCAGGTTACAACATTAAAATTGTTGGGTATTAAAGTTGATGATACACTTAGCTGGTGTCAACACATAGCAGCACTTGGCCCTAAACTGGGCTCTGCATGCTATGCATTACGCGTTATAACTGAAACTTCCGGGAAAACTACGGCAAAACTAGCATATCATGCCTATTTTGAGGCCCACATTCGTTATGGAATACCACTGTGGGGTAATTCATCTCAGTCTCTCCAATTATTTGTGATTCAAAAAAGGGCGGTAAAGATATTTGCTGGAATTGGATATAGGGATTCTTGCAAACCTGCATTTAAGAACTTAAATATTCTTACTCTTCCAGGTCTTTACATTTATGAAGATTTAGCTCTGATAATTAAAAATAGGAATCAAATGCCACTAAATAACTCCATACACATCACTGCCTCCTAGATGTTCGTCGTGGCTCCTCGTTCCCTGCCTGTCCACGCGACAGGTTTTGATTGTTGAAGACAATTCGCACTTTTTTCCCACAGCGCTAGTTACCGTCCCCAAGAGCTTTCTTTTGTTTTCGTTGTTTACATACGATCTGCATACGATTAAAATGTCATCATGCCAGAGTTGAGCTGTATTTTTCTTCATAATAGGCAATGGTGCGTGCAAGAAGTTGTAAGATACCGGGATGCCATTATCTAACTAAAACAAGTTGGTCTTTCTTTGCATGAACTACAGGGAAATAAGGAAATTGTGCCACCCAGGCCCCCCCCCCCCCAGACTCCCATTTATCACGCGCCACTGCTTGATGGAAAGTAATATTGTTTAGCTCGTGGCCTAGTCAAGACTAGGGCCCAAGTAGGCTACCTAAGCCTATTGATTTTTAATATGATTAGGAATAGAAGGCATAGGCCCTATGGATAAAAATAACATGCCTATTAGATTAGCCCTTGCCTTATATTATCAAACAACAAAGTTATCAATATCTACTTTTTGTTTAATTACCAGCATAATATAACTAGACAAATTTGTATATTACTATTCTGCAAACCATGATTAGTGATGTACGTATACAAAATATGATCTAAAACATTCAATTTAGTTGGATTCAACAGTAAAATACATGAGAGATGACATTTAATGTGACAACAACATCAAAAACAAAAGAAAGCTCTTGGGGACGGTAACTAGCGCTTTGGACAACAATTAACACTGTGCGCGTGGACAGGCAGGTAACGAGGAGCCACGACGAACATCTAGGAGGCAGTGATACACATACACAATACTAGACAAAAGGACAATTTCCATATACCAGCTGTACGTACTTCTAAATGTAAAAATGGTTCTTATATGATGGGAATAAAACTTTTTAACTGTTTGCCAAAAGAAATCAGGAACATTTCAGAAATAAATAAATTATTAAATTCCAGTCTTGGGGTCGCTACTTTTTAAAAGTAGCATGCTATTGCTAACGCTACATGCCCCGAAAAAGTAGCTTCGCTACTTTTTCGCTACTTTTTTTCAGATGTAGCGACGCTACATTCGCGCTACTCACAAAATATAGCGCGCTACTTTTCCGCTACATGTTGCCGTTTAATCGGGGATCGTCGAGACCCCAAATTATCCCGTTTTTAAAGCCTTTTGACGTCGTGCCGCGATGATTTTTAACTCCATTTATATCCATTCGATCGTGAGCTATCATCAAAAGCACATAGTTTCGGTTTCCATTGTGATAGAAGGCGTTCTTTTAACGTTTAGGCTAGGCTAGGCCCTAGTCTAGGCCTAATGATCAACATTCATATTGCAATTCTTATTTTCAACGTGTTTTTCGCGGAATCACTGCAGAAGAATGCGACAAACAAGGTTCGGAATAGGCCTACTGGTGCCGTACAATAGCGATATAGCCTGGAATGTCCCAAGGGAGGAGGGATATATGACACTAATTACTTCATTTTAATATGCAATTCAGACGATTGGCGTAATTATTGAGCGGCTTATGCTCAAAATCAATAAAACGTCTTCTAATTATCGTGGATACATCTTTGTTTACGACCCTGAAATAGCACTCAAGATGCACCACGCAATCTAATCACTGCAATATTTTGGTAAAGTCGGCTCACACGATGTGACAGATCGGCGATCGCTCGCATCCTTCGGACGACGCAGAGAGAGAGAGAGAGAGAGAGGGAGACAGAGGATCGCTGGGAGAGAGCGAGGGAGATGGTGTGGAAGTGAGACGAGATTACGGGCCGGTCTACACGGCGAGCACATGACGTGGCGCGGCGGGCGTTACAAGTTTTGTAGTGCCGACTTTTGACTTTACGTGGTACTGGGACTGCTGGCCCCGGAACTTAAAAAGTAGCGCAAATATCACGCTAACGCTACAAAAATTGTAGCATGCTACCGCTACAATATGCCCCCTTAATAAAGTAGCGCGCTACTGGCTCCGCTACACGTAAAAGTAGCATGCTACATGTAGCGCGCTACTTGTAGCGCGCTTCTCCCCAAGACTGTTAAATTCCATAAAACTATACCTAATAAATGGTGCATTTTATAATGTGGATGATTTTATAAGGAGTGGAAACAGACAAGTAAGGTAGGCTACGATTTTTTACTATCTTACAGGACTTTTATTTGTACCGTATTTAGGCTAGGCCTATTCATTCTGTAAATGTTTGAACTTATACTATCATTGCTATTACCGGTATGTTATGTGTATGCCTATGTGTATGTTATGTGTATGTATGTTATGTTATGTACATTTACATATTGTGTTGATATATTTTAATTTTACTACATTTTAGATTAAAATTTATGACAAATCCTATACTTTTGTACTTATGTGAAGTCTTTGGATGCTAATAAAAATGAAATGAATGAAATGATAGGCCTATAGTTTTTTGATGGCTTACCTGTTTCATGTCAGTTCCTACATTGAGAGCAGATAAGACAGAGTTCTTTACAACAAGAGGATGAGCTTCAGCATAACAACGAAAAGCAGCCTGAATGTGTTGGCAAGTTGTTATCAAAGGGCCCGTCTTTTCCTAAACAGAAACAAAATAAAGTAAAACACAATCTGATCAAACATCACAAGTAGAATAGGTAGGGTAGGTAGGTTATGTAGGCCTATAGGCCTACCATTGATACAGACAGTGGGCTTACGCAAGTGTGGAACTGACAACTGTTGACTACGACTTGACTAGGCCTATACTAAAGTATTGTTTAACAATGAGGTACCGGTACTAGGCCCTAGGCCTACATGTTTAACTCGCGCTTGAATCTAAGCTGGTCAATACTGCACATAACAGCCTGCAGTACCGGTAGGTCTATGCTTGAAGCAATGCTGTTAAGTTTCGAGTGTCGTGAGAATGACAATCATCATTACTCCTACCCTAGGGCCTAGAATAAATATAGGCCCTAGGTCTAAACTCCGCTTTTAGCAGGGGTAAGAACTAGTGATGACATCGGGTAGGCCTACCCGGAAACCGGTTCCGAATTTTCACACCGGTTCCATCATTTTTTTTTTTTTTTTTTTGCAAAGTGATGTTAAAAATTTGTAGACCTAATAAATAATTGATAATTTAAATTCAAGGATGTAGGCCTATTTCTTTTTGGTACATAAGTAGGCCTACGTAACACAGCACCTTCTTTTCTCACAGATTGTGAAGATATTCAGCTATGCAACGCCCTTTTTATAGTGGCTTTCAGTTCGGCTTGACAGCGGTCAAACTGGTTTCTAAGGGAGGTTCTCTAGGTTAACGTAGCCTCAGGCGCTGACGAGCCGAACGTAAAGGAATTTTAGGTACCACTCCAGATTGCACAATAGGCTACGGGTGTTCAAGGACGCGTGTATTGTTTGAACTTTAAAGAATGATATAAAAGGGCACTTTTTACCTGCTGATTGTAAATTGTAATAATATAAATAATAATTTTTTTTTTTTTTTTAAAGCCGGTTCCAAACCGGTTCCGGAGCGGAGGAACCGGTTCGGACATTTTGGACTCGATGTCATCACTAGTAAGAACTAAGAAGCTAGGTAGTCTAAGTCTAGTAGTCCTAGACACCTTAAGAGTGGCTGGGAAAAAGACCAGCAAGTACAGTACCGGTAGCCAATCTTTCTTCATGTTTGGGTTTGAGAATGTACGCACATGAAATGAAAGGACAGTGTTTTGTATACTTACATGACATTTGAGTATACTTGCATCGAAGGAGCGTTGGCATGTATCGACAAAACACAAAGCCGTTGTTTGTGATATTATCGAAGCCTCATTGTCTAAGGAATGGTCTTCCAAGGTTGATTGATTGACTGGAAGCTGGACAAACCCACGGTAGTCAGGGCCTTTGTCTCGGACCCGCACGGAGAAAACCTGCACACACATGTCATAGACTCATATAAAGGCTTGTTTAAAGGTGGTAGGCCTAGCCCAAGTCTAAATTACAATATTCTGAGGTTAAAGGAAGATCTACAACACACCGGCAAAAGCTTACTGTTATCGTTACAGTTAACGTACAATGTTAAATCATTGGTACCGGTACGGTAATATTCCTGTTACAGTTGCAGGGCCTTGATGCCAGGGTGTTGTAGAGTGTCCTTTAGGGTCGAACTTTAGGGAACGAGACCCAAGCAATGGTAATGTTTTAACATTGCTGTGTAACTGTAGGGCTAACGATAACAGGAACCTATTGCCGGACTGTTGTAGAGCGTTCTTTACGGGGAGGTAGGCCTATGGGTAATTATGCCGTATAACGCCTCATGCAAAAAACACTATTTTCAACCAAAAACAAACAATTTCCACTTCGAATTACATAATAAAATGCACATATTATGTTACTTTAATCCATAAGTAGGCTAACTGTTTTTGTCGAAAAAGGTGAGTAGGTATTTACTTGTTTTTCTGTCATACCTACGTGTTGGTCGAAGTCAGTGTTGTAAAAGTTACTTTTGTAAAGTAATTCAGTTACAGTTACTTGCTTGCAAAAGTAATTCAGTTACAGTTACAGTTACTTTATTGCCAAAGTAATTGAGTTACAGTTACAGTTACTTTATGAAGTAACTGAGTTACTTTTTAAGTTACTTTCTTAAAAATTCATTACTAAAAGCATGACGAACAGATTTTTTTCTAAAAATAATTACTTAAACTGTTTTTTGCACAATTAATTATATATTTTATAACTCAGGAGACAAACATCCTTCATTACTACTACTACTCATTATTAGGGATCCAGGGATTTTGCAATCAGCAAAAAATTACATTTCTTAAAAATACCTGAAACATGTTTTTCATACGGTTTCATGGCTCATGATATTAAAAAATGCAAATTAAAACCGCACCAAAAGGACAAATTTTCCATTTTTGTATGAAATCATGAAATAAAGCTTTAAATCATTTTTTTACCGCCCAATCAGCAAAGCTAACCGTTTTATTAGTATTAATTACAGAAAAATCACGCAAAAAATTCATTGAATGACCGTTTTCCACTAAAACAACCATTTTGTCAGTGTTTTGTAGTGTCTTTATCTGACTTTACCAATCATGCCTGAATATTGATTATTAGATTTACCAAATTTAATCGCACACAAAAGGCACATGTAGTGATGTTTTAAAGAAATAACGAAAATGCAAAATAAAGCATAATTTGAATTTTAATGACCATAATTGTTCAATTAAAAAAATATCTTTCCTGGACCCCTACTCATTATGGAACAAAACAATTAATATTTGTTAGTTGTGAATAATAATTGTAATAATAATAATAATCATCATAATAATAATAATAATAATAATAATAATAATAATAATAATACAGATGATGCAACCACCAACCCTTGCTCATGAAAATATTGCAAAATTAGAAAATATAGTTTTTATTAGTTTTAACGAAGTAGCATAGAGGGTGAAACCAAATAATCCATCAACGCGATAAAAACAGCGTTTGCGAAGCTTCCTAGTCTAATTGGGTGAGCGACTGACCCCTCAAAAAATTTGGCTCAAATGTTTTTTATTTATTTATTTTTTTATTTTTATATTTTTGTCTGTTTGTTCGAGCTCGAACTGGCAAACGGCATATGCGATCTTGATGAAAATTTGATCGGACTTTCACATTCTCTGAATTAGACTTGCCACGTTTTTGGGTACAATCGATCAAATATTTCTTATGATTATCGTACTTTTTCGACTTTTTTCGATTTTTAATGAGATATTTTCGTGATATTTAGCAAACGGCTACTTCGATCTTGATGAAACTTTATGGGAACGTTTAAAATTACTAAAATTATATATGTTATGATTTAAGAGACATTTTAAGAAATATTTCTCATAGAAATCGTACTTTTAAGATTTTTTTCCCGGTCCATAATTCGATAATTTCGTGACATTTGGGCCGATTCTGACCAAACTGGTAGGGCTACAACTTTCATATTTTACATTGACATTAAGATTATGGTGGTGTAGGCCTAGTGCCTCTTGAAAGAACAAATTAAAAATGCTGGTCAAAATTCATAGTAATAAAGGTTTTAATATAAGCCTTTACAAGTATATAATTAACAAGTTATATCAAGTAACCATAGAAAAAGTAATGAGATCCCAACTTAAAAACTTAAACATTGGACATAAATATTTAATAAAAAGCTCATCAATCAACGCGACTGGAAAAAGCGTTTGCGAAGCGGCCTATTAGAATTCAAAGGAATTGTTTATCTATTGAAATTTTTCGTTGCAACTAGCAGTTGCTTTGGTGTATTTTTGTCATGTTGACCAAGACAAATTCAGAAATAGGAATGCAAGTTGAGTCAGCAGAAAAATCTCGTTCCATACTAAAAGTACCAACAAAATTCATAAAAAAACATTAAAAATTAATAATGTTGTTTTAGTTTTAGACGTGATATAATTTTAATTTTATATTACTGAACTGTAAACAAGCATGGTTGGCAAAAGTAACTGTTAAAAAGTAACTGAAAACTGAGTATAATTACTTTTAAAAGTAATTCAGTTACAGTTACAGTTACCTTAAAATAAAAGTAATTGAAATAGTAATTCAATTACTCAAAAAGTAACTAATTACTTTTACTCAATTACTTTTACTCAGTTACTTTACAACACTGGTCGAAGTGTGTACTGTAACACATCAGCTGGCATCAGGCCATGTTGGAGCATGGTTGGCAACTGTCAATTTAGCGTACGATTTATGCCGTCTAGCACCTCATGCTAAAAACACCATTAAAAACAATAATTTTGCATAAAACCGAAACGTTTAAAGGTGTTTACTGATTTATTAACAACAAAAAAATACAAAACCTTTAACGTTACTATTTTAAATACAAAGGACTTTCAATCGAAAAGGAGTTATGTCATTGATCTATTTTTTCAGAAGTTGGTAAATGGTTTGTTAGTGCTTCTATGAAAATGGCTGCTCAGATAGGCCAGGCCTAGGGGCTATAGCGTTTACTTGTGGCTTCGTAGTCTTATTTAAGAGGTTGTAGGGCCTAAATACGTTGGAAATAAAGATTCGGCTGGAAGTCGTTTATATTTAAACTAGGAAAACGCTAAAGTCCCGCCGCGTTGATGGATGAGCTTTTTAAAGGTTTTAGTTTGCGTGGGATATCTTTACTTTTGCAAGTGCTTTGTTTTGCTGCCTACGCATCGAAGGTGAATGTTGTCAAGTTTCTTTTGTTTCTTGTCAATTGGTATTATTTACCGTAAAAAACTTGTATTAAAAGCTTTATTTCTATGGATTCTGGCTAAATTTTTCCACTTTTTCTTTCAAAAGGTACTACATAACCATAACCTTAATGTCCATGTATAATATGAACGTTGTAGCCCCACCCGTTTGGTCAGAATTGGCCCAAATGGCACAAAAATATCGCACAAAAAGTCAAAAAACGTATATTAAAAGCTTTATTTCTCTCGATTCTGGCTAACTTTTTCAACTTTTTCTTTTAGAAAGCAATACATCACCATTACCTTAATGTCCATGTGAAATATGAACGTTGAAGCCCCACCCGTTTGGTCAGAATTGGCCCAAATGGCACGAAAATATCGCACTAAAAATCGAAAAAAATCGTAAAAGTACGATATTCATGAGAAATATTTCTTCGATTGTATCCAAAAATGTAGCAAGTCTAAGTTCAGAGAAAACGAAGGTCGTGTCAAATTTTCATCAAGATCGCATATGCCGTTTGCCCGGTAGAGAGCGAACAAACAGACGGAAAAACAAACAAAAAAAAAAAAAAAAAAAAAAAAAAAAAACACCCGAGCTAAATTTTTTGGGGGGTCGGTGAAATTGAAGTCTTCGCTTCGCTCATCCAAATAGTAACGTAAAAGGTTTTGTAGGTTCTTTTTGTTAACAAAACAGTAAAAACCTTGGTACTTGTTCATTAACGGGACCCCCTCCAAAAAATGTAAAAATTCAGTAAAAACATTTCATTAGACAATCATAACTATGGTAGGCCCTACCGTACTACATCTACTCCATCTGAGTTTCGGGAGGTCAGGAAAACACAATTATTTTGAACAAAGTCTCGAAAACATCATTTCCGGCTACATACTTAGCGCCAGGGGAGTGACACGGCCTATGCCAACATAGGCCTACTCCACCTACAAAACCTTTAACGTCGCTATTTTTTTTAAATATATAGGCCTAGGACTTTCAATAGAAAAGTACTTTCGTTTAAAATAGCGACGTTAAAGGTTTTGAAGGTTCATTTGGTGTGCGTGAACATCAATGTCAGCTGCACGGCGAGTCGGCGACGACTGCTCTCATGTAGGCCTACGCGTTCCAATGGACTGTACTCGCCTGAGTCACGTTGAACGTGTGAGTCAAGTGGCTGAGTCATGTCAACTGAGACAACTCCTCGCAAGTTGTAATTATTTATTGTAAACAGAAATAAGTAAAAAAAAACGACCATTGGGGGGACCAATTAAAAAAAAATTGAGGGGGGCCCGTTAATGAACAAGTACCAAAACCTTTAACATTTCGATTTTAGGCAATATTACGGCAAAATTATAGGTTTTAATGGTGTTTTTTGCGTGAGGCGCTATACGGCATAATTACCGGCCTATGGCCCATGAGGGCACTTCTGTACTTGGCGGGTCCCAACATTTTTTTTCCAATGAAAACATACGCACCCGAAATCCTTTCCGTTACAAAACTCTTTCGTTAGGTTAGCCGAACTTTCCGCTGGCTACAGTGCGCCGCGCTAGTTCTAGGATATTTTCGAAAAGAGCGCACCCGAAATCCTTTCCGTTAGTGTATAACAGTTGGGACCCGCCAAGTACAGAAGTACCCATATGAGATACTGGAGAAGAGAGGACTAAACTGTAGGTCTAGGGACCTAACCGAATAGTGTTCTTTGCCGTTCTTGGTCTCATTACTTGGTCTTGTTCTTATTCTTGGTCTGATTCCTGGTCTTGTTACTAGATTGCTTCATGCATTTTATCTTTAATTTATTTATGTAATTTATCGGACGTATCGTAAACAGCCGCCATGTTCTAGTACTAAGAACAAGATCAGGTGTCCTTTTCCGATTCTTGTTCTCATTCCCAGATTTTGGCGAGTCTCGATCGTTGCGCTCGACTATTCGGATGCTAGGTAGCTACGTCATGGATATCATGACGCCTAACGGTGACGTAAAACGAGAATAAGACCAGGGAATGAACGCGTTTTGGCACTATTCGGATAGCTCCTAAGGCCTAGGCCTAGCTAGTAGGGCAAGCCTACTAGGCCTAGGCCTAGCCCTGAAGATTGAGGTGTGAGCTTACCTGAGTCGTCGAACCAGTAATAAGTTTACAGGCCTCGGTTGACATTTTTCTCTTCTCCCCTGCTTCTTTGAAAACAACATCGCAAGACTTATTTTTGCAACTAAGACCTCTTGTGCCATTGTATGTTCCGCACTTGTGACATTTTCGAACTCCTCGCAATGTTGCCCGTCCCAAGTCGGACAACAAAGACTTGAACTTTTCATCATTAGGCATATTTGCACCAAAGGTAGGCTAGCCTAGCCTAACCCTACGCAATAGATAGAAAGATTCTCTACCACTCGGCAATTTTATATTCGATAGGTCTACAGCTCTACAAAGGCCTTTAGCCTAGGCCTAGGCCTAGCTAGGCCCAGATCAGTGGTCTGGCACCAGCGGCAGACTGAATATTTACTAGGCCTAGGTAGGCTAGGCCTAGGCCTATCAAAGAAGTATGGCAGACATACACAAAATATTCATATCAATAATGAAATAAAATAGATAATTAAAAAGTTTTTACGCAAATATACTAGTTAATAACCCAGATTTCCATCTAAGTAGTCATCACACAACTGTTTCACGAACGTCAAAACATTGACACAACAACCATGTTTTCTTCTGATCACTGCTACCAACGTAATTTTGCCACTATTTAAGTAGTTGTGTTGTCAGTACTGTATATTCACAGCCTTGCGAAGAGCTCGCTTCGATTCAGACGGCGGTGCAAAGTGCAAACTGACATCTGCATAAACAAAGATGGTGTCCGTTATAGAAGCACTGTGGAAACAAGCGATAAGTACATTTACTCCAATTATTCATAGGAGTCGAGCACCTCATCAAGAAAGTTTTGAGAAACTAAAAGCTCTAGCCGACCGCATTACAGCAAAAGACGTACAACTCGATAGTTCACTTCTCACCAGTAATGTGGACCGAAAACTTGGGACAGAAGAACCTCCTGTCACTTACATAGAAATCTATGAGGACAAAAATGTAACCATAGGCATATTTATTTTAAAACCAGGTGGGAAAATACCATTGCACGATCATCCAAACATGTACGGTATCCTAAAAGTAATATCGGGAACTGCGAAAATTCAGTGTTATGACTTGCTACCAAACCAGCCAACATTCTTGGATGTGATCGAGCAACAGACTTATCTTGCCGAAAAACTGCCAGAAATATTTGTTAATGAAGAAGATGAAGCCTGCGTACTTACTCCTTCAGACCGCAATATGCACGAGATAGAAAGCGTCAATGGTCCAGTTGCATTTCTTGATATTTTAGCACCTCCATATGAATCACAATACCTCAACGGTGCTAATGAATGCCATTACTTTCGAGAAGTCGATTTACAGATTTCTAATGAACTTGGCCTAGGTACTCAAAAAAAGACTATAGCCAAGTTACTTAATACACCTTCACCTCCTGACTTTTGGAGCAAATCTGCACCGTACTTAGGCCCTCCTCTACGGTAAGCACAACTTGAGGTGAAACCTACATGTTCAAAGAGTTTCAATAGGCATATTCACCACTTTATTTTCTGTACAGACGTTCAATCATTTGTTTGTTTCAGGACTTACTCCGGGGTAAATTCATAAGTCGACTAAGGAAGGAGGAGTAACTCTCAACAAATAAAAGGCATTGTATTTAGGCGTGCCAAGTGGTTGACGTAACAGTACTTTATTCTTCCAACTCCACACTCACATCACAATGTAAAGCGCAACATTAGAATAGTCTTAATAAATAATGTTCAATTTTGTATTCACAACTTTGCTTCTAACTTCCATCTTGGGAATTCAAACTTTGTACCCCTCCTGTAGTATTCCTTCATCTTGGGACTTCGGTAGAAGAGTTTACTTGCGACTTTTTCCTTTCGATTGTTGTTTTCCCTTTCCTTTGCATTTGGCACTTCTTTTGGTACTTTTATTTGTTAAATGCTTAAACTGTCCTGATGGCTTTCCCTTTTTCCTGGAACACCAAGAAGAAAATGTGCAATTTGAAGAATTTGAACATGGGCAACCCTCTGCCTACAGGTCTAGTCTTAGCCTAGCCCTAGGCCTATATGTTATTAGTTTAATACACTAGGAATATAAACAAACATGGTGGGGCATGAGGCACATGAGGCTGACAGCTTATAGGCTCCTTGCAAGTGACGTCAACAACAATGAAACGAATGACAAAAGGTTTGTTTATTTGTCCGTCCGGAACGGTTTGAAACGGTCAGAACATAAAAATGGTTGTTCAGCTGTAAAAAAACAAGTGTTCTGAGTGGTGTTCATCTCTCTCCAGACACATGTTCGAACGGTTCTGACGGGAAAGGAGTGAGTAGGCCTAGATACAACAAGAGTGGAATGTACGGCAGGAATTCGAATTACAACGGATGAAAGTAAGGTTACGTGGAAAGTTTGTTGGTTGAAATGTGTATCGGTACTGAAGATTCACTCAACAGTTATTTTAATAATTAAATCATCGTTAGCCATAAGTTTTACACAATACACGCTTTTCATGTTACACATAAGTTTTCAATTTAAATAGGTGACATCTCAAACCGTCAATTTTGCACATGGCGTTCATCTCTGAAGGTCGGAAAACATTTTTTTTAAAATTATTTATTTGAAAACGACTATTCTATTCAGAATTCAGTTATAAAAACTGATTTACAAAGAAGAACAACTAAATAAATCTAATTACCGGTACATAGATGCAGACACAACAATGAACTCCACAGTTAAGTAAATATTTGAAATTGTAATATTACAGTTCAACAATGCATTAACAATCTCTCTCACATAGCGCACTAAAGCGTAGTGAAGTAATGTCTCCTGACAAGGAGCAATATACAAGGGAGAGGGTTAAAATTAAAACATAACAATTTTGGTAATATTAAAAGGCAAATATTATATTGTTTGTTCATCAGTTTAATTCATTTGTTTAGGGACTTGCAGGAAGCCTATTAGTTTAGGTAGGCCTAGGCTATAAGCATTGGTGGCACCAGAAAAAAGTCAATTAAGTGGGGGGGGGGGGGTTGGGCAAGGTATCTAAAACTAAAAAATTACCGTTGCCCAACCCCCTTCTGTAGCATGATTGTAGACCGAAAACATGGGAACTTCACTGGGCAAAACATATTGTTATAGCCTACAGAACAGCAGAAATCAACAGCATGCACAAAGACTTGCGTCGGTAAAGTTGTGAACGCAAATATTGGCAAAGATGGCGGAATTGTCTCCGGCGATACTGTTTGGAGATCAATGGAAACAAAATACAAGCAAAATCCAGTCTCAAATGACTCGAATAAATTATTCAAGCACTAAAAGAACATTTCTAAATATAAAACAGCAATAATTTATTAAATTTTGTGTTTTGGGCAACCTGCAACGTATAGGCCTATAGTGGTCAAAAGTCGCAATATTTACCGTCCACTTTGGAGTAGCAGTAACGAGAGGAATTCCTATGCTGAGAGTCACGGGTTCAAATTTCACACAATTTTTATGAACTTTTTTGTAATTTTTGCTAAGTAGGCCTACTTCACGTTTTTTCCCCTGCTTTTACTGTAAGTTTACAAAAATTTTAGTTAAAATTAGGGATGACAAAACCCGACTTTTTTACGACTCGGGTACCCGTCCACATTACCCGCGGGTTACCCAGGTAGTAACACAAAAAAATCGTGTGGGGTGTCGAATGAACTGTGAAGAAACGCGCTCATCAATTATCGTAATATCTCGGACGACGTAATGCTGTTCTATAAACAATGACGTACCGATGAAGTAGTACTTCATAATCACGAAAGAGGAACAGCAGCGGGCCATAAAGATAACACTCACGCATCTGCTTCACACAGTCAAGTCAAGGTCACGGCTCACGATGCGTTGGCGCGGGGCATGGGTGGGGGGGTGGGGACTGGAGCCCGAATTAGAGTAAACAAGATAAGGAAAGGTGTATCACCATGGGTGATAGCTTTTAAGTTTTGACTTCTAGCAGATTGAAAACATAAGTGATGTTGTGGTAATTATTTACGCAGAATAATCTCTGGAAGATTGCAGGAGTGTTTAGGCAGGAGGGGGGGGGAGGCATACTCAGCACACTGCACAAGTCGGCGGCATGAACAAAGGATATTATAATTCAAAACAAAAATGCCGCCAAGCACAAAAGATATGAGAAAGCGCATGTTTACATTAGCCTTCCGCCTACAATGTGACACCTCAATTCAGGAACCGGGTTTTACGGGTAGTGGAAACACGTACCTGTACCCGTCGTCTTCCCTAGTTGAAATATTCATTTTCTGATACAAAAAAAGGTGAGGGTCGACATTTGCGTCACATCCAGAGTAGCCGCATCTTTACCAAAATATCTAGCGACTTGCGGACGCAAGTTTGCTAACGCAACGCCCTTTGTGCATACGGTTTTTATAGCCCTATGAATATGATCTATCATATGGATTTGTGTAAGTCCACCATTTTTAACGAGACACAACTTTGCGCCGGTAAATCTTTGTGCATGAGGGGGTGGACAAGATCTTGTCGTCTTGACAAGATCTTGGATTTTACAAGACATTGTGATGATCTTGACAAGTACTTGGTAAGAAACAAGATACAAACAAGATCTTGTCAAAATCTTGTAAGATTTCAAACTTTACTGCCACCTGGTGTCAGTGGCGGTTTTTACGGTGTGCAAGGTGTGACAATTGCACACCTTATCAATCAGGAAAAAATTGAAAAAAGCTAAATTACAAACCAAAATTGGTCAGTAAGCTGGAAAAAGACTAGGCCTAGTTTGGCTGGCGAGCATGTGTGGTCATGCAGTTCGAGAGTCGTATACTACACATATACAATGTGTAGTATGTAGGTATCTAGTACGTACTAGTTATTAAGTACAAATAATCGTAAAAAAAAAAATACAAAAATATCACTTTTATTTTGCTCTAGAAATTGTCCCGAAACCACATCCGGTTAAGGCTATTCGATCGCGTTTTTCTAATTTCCTAAATATGTTACCAAGTCAAAATATGGAGAATGGCTTTGAAACCTGACACTATTAGAAAATCAAAACTATTTTTTCAGAATTTTCTGATCGGGTACACGGCAAATATCGCCGCTTCAAAATAATTTCAAACTTCCATTCCCCCAAGCACACAATTCAATTTATGTAGTTGTGTTTCTGTGACATTTAATTTCCAACTAATTTTCTAGGGGCTGACTTGATTTTTTTTCCGAAGTGTCCTCGTAACAAAAAACTGAATACTTCTGTAGCATGCTATCATAAAGGCCTCTCAGGTAAGAATATATTCTGGTAAGTAAAATGCAAATATGTTTATATTTTAATTGAATATCCTAGGCCTATTTTATTTAGTAAACATTGATCTGTCTCAACATGCTATGAATTGTGCCATGCTGGCTGGGCCTGATGACATAAAATCATTTCATTTGGGTGCTGGCCTGGCATCAGAACAAGTAGGTGGCAAAGTCTTTCTATTCTTAAAAATGGGTTGTACCATCGATAGGCTATATTTTCAACTAGGATTTTCTTAAAAGATAAGTGTTCGGAGGATTGTTACTTTTAAAACTTTTCTGACTTTGAAAAGCTCGAGTGCTATCTGTAAACAATTTGTTCAAACTGCAGTAAAATAAATAAATAAAAAGTTTAGTCTTTTGTAAATCATGTTTTTTGAGCGAGCGTAGCGAGCGTCTCCACTTGACTCTTATGGCTCGAATGTCTGTTTTTGTTTTTTTGTTTTTTTGTTTCTGTTACTGCTTCGATACAGGTCGCACCGTTTCTCTGATCGACCTGAAATTTTGCACACATGTACATACCACCTAGGCGGGTTGCTGTATAGTTTTTGAACAAAATCCGATCATTGGTTATAAAAAAAAAAAATAAAATAAAAAAATAAAAAATAAAAATGTACCGATCGTTATGAAATTTGCAGGGTCAATAAGTACAACATTATCTCCTATTTTCCAAATTTTCAGCTAAATCGGTCAAGACCTTAAAGACTTATTGCTAATAAAAAATGATGTTAAAAAATGAAGGAGGCAGTGAAGATACAAAGATACACTTTAGAAGGCATGACGTGAATTAGTACAATGCAAAGATGTTGGAATAGTAAAGTGTACAAATAATGTCAATATCCAGGTAGGCCTACACTGTGTGGTGGGCCTTATGGGAATGTCGTACTCGGGTCATGTTGCACGTACCGGTGCTCGCTCAACAACGCGTCCAACTGAGCGTTTTCCTAGTTACTGACTAGGATCAATGTTTACTAAATAAAATAGGCCTAGGATATTCAATTAAATTATAAACAAATTTGAATTTTACTTGACAGAATATATTCTTACCTGAGAGGCCTTTATAATAGCATGCTACAGAAGTATTCAGTTTTCTGTTAAGAGGACACTTCCTGACAGAATTGAGCACTAAACATTTCTCCCGGAAGATTATTGGTTATGTGGCAAGAATGCCAATCGGCTGGAGTACACTGGTGTTAGATAGGATCCAACAGCTTCCCTTCGAAAAGTGATGGTGGCTGTTGAGTTTATTGAAGGATAGCAACACAAACATATACATATACCGGAAGAAGGTATGATACTCAGTAGGCTACACTGAATTGCAGAGAAAAGTTAGTTCCATGCTCCTACTATGCTGTACAATTTTCAGTAGGCCTACTTTTGGATGTGTGTTCATGCGGATTTTTACAAAATAGCAGTTTTGTCCATATTTTGTACTTGTTTGGTATACATTTTAGTAAACAAATTGTTTGTAAATCAAATAAAGGAAAAAATGGCATACCCTACAAGCAAAGAACCTTGTGTGCAGTACAACACATTATTAGTAATCAATAATCATTTGTCAGTCACATCTTTTTTAACCCAAGAGTAGTCGCGTGTGGTCTTTTTGACCGACTTTATTTTTCAACAGTTGGTATTTGTACAGCGCGCATGCGTGGCTTGTCTAGTTCCGCCTACCTTCCCAAAATAGATTTGTGAAGCCAGTGTGCAATACGCGATTCAGTGTTCTGCAGTACTTCATCTAAGATAAGAGGTCCTGTTCGGTTGCTTGGTCTTTTCGACCGCTGCGCGACTACTAAGGGAGGCAAAAATATGCATACTCAAATCACTATTATGAGACATGTATTTTGTTAGTGTAGGTTGATTATTCTTCAACATACAGTGTTGGCATAATATTACTGTCTTGGTTTACTAATAATTTGAAATACAGGGTGTTTCTAAACATATTTTTATACCTTTTTGTAGGTTTGCAACATTCTGTGTTTGATTGATTATTGATTGATTATTTATTGATTGATAATTGATTAATATAACCATGTATGCTGTCACATATATGATAAATTATCTTATATTGGTAATCAAAATGTCATCCTAACGTTATTAGCCCATAATAGATAATGCGGTCTAAAGGACCGGGCGCGACTACTAACGTTACAAACAGGGGCGCGACTACTCTCAGGTTAAGAGAGAATGTTTTAAGACAAGTTACATGGGCAAGATGGGCAACGTGTGACTTCTTCAGTTATAAACATAAAAAATTAAATACTAACTCAAAATTTAAATTTTTAGCCATCTCAAAATTTTGTGTGCTTGTTGTACCTACATATATGTACATTAATAATACCAAATTTAAAAAAATTTTTAGATGGTGTATTTTCCTTTTACCAAACCCCAGATGATGTCCATTCATTTTGGGGTATTTAAAATGACATGATTCCCAAAAAACAATCATTTTCAAAAAAAATTTTATCACCTTTTCAAGAATACGTATATCACGCACGTTAAAGCGCCATGGTTTTGAAATGCCCTTTGGGTTTAAGCCGATTGAGCGTTTAAAATTTTGAGTTTAATTGCCTCGAAGCGCTTCCCTTCAACTCGCTTTAGAATGACTTAGAAAAGGGAACCCCAAATTTGCCTGAGCCTTAGTGGATACACTTCAAAGCGCTTTGGGGGTTGCGATATCTTGTGTTTTTAAAGACTTAAAAGCCACGCCGTCTAACTCTACGCCGTGAAAAAACACTGCCGTCTAGACTCTGCACTCTGCAAAACCCCACTTGGAAGAACGCGCTTTGTGTGGCGTGATATATGGGCGGAACCCAAATGAATTCGTTGAAGGCGATTTTAACCAAGGCGCTTTGGCCCTGGTGATATACATGGCAATGGGGACCAATCCCCAACTCAATATCTGATAGTAGCGAGTATTACCAATAAACCAAAAAATAAGCGCGTTAAGGTTGCCGCAGGGTTTTAAATTTTTACCCCCCATGAATCATAACCACCCCCCAAAAAAAAAAAAAAATAAAGTAAAATTTTTTTTTAAAATTGGGGTTTTTGTTGCCAAAATTTTTTGAAAAAAGGTTTGTTTTTAAAAAAAATTTTAATTTTAAAAAAATTTTTTTTAATGGGTTTTCCCCTACCTCCCCTTTTAAAAAAAAAAGACAGGGAAGAAGGAGGGAGCGAAAAGTGGAGACTTTTTTTTTAAAAGAAAGGGGTTTTTTTTTTTGATTTTTTTTGAATTAAAAAAGTTGGGGGGGTACAATTTAATTTTCATTTAAAGGGAAAAGGGAAAAGAAAGGGGGAAAAGGAAGGAAAGGAAAAATGGAAAGGGAAAAAAATTAAGGAAAAAATGGAAAAAATTTGGGTAAAAAAAGGGGTAATGGAAAGGAAACGGCTTTAAAAAATTATAAAAAATTAAAAAATAAAAAGAAAAAAAAAAAACCTTTCTTTAAAATTTTTTAAAAACCTCTTATTCAGCAACTTCCGGACATTGGAAGAAAAAGGAAGGGTCTGGGCCCACCCTTCCTCTTGACATCACCGCTGGCCTTCGAGACTTGTACTCTGAGCCCCGCCAATGAGCCGGCCCTTTTTGGACTTCGGATTTGTCTTGAAGGTTGGGCGATTTGGGGGTTCCAAAACCCCCCAGCTTTAAATGAATTTTAATTTTGTGGTGGGGACATGGAGCCGTTTTTCCTAAGAAATAAAGGTGTACAATAGGAGGGGAAAGAAAAAGGGGTTTGACTTTTAAAATTGGGAAAAGGGGAATGTCTTTAAAATTGCTGCTGTGCTAACAAAAAAAGGACAACGCAAAAAAAAAAAAAAAAACCCAATTTTTGGAGGAAGGGAAAGTCTCTAGAACAAAATGGTAAACGAAAACTGGGGTATGACATTAAAAGAATTAATTAGGGGTGGGGGGGGGTACCGAAAAAAGGGTTATTTCGGGTTTTTAAGCATACTGAAAAATTTAGACTTTTCTAAATGTAAAACGGGTTTTTTTGGGTAGGCCCCAGGCCTAAATTGCCCTTTGGAATGCTACGACGAACAGCGGCGACGAGGAAAAAGAGTAAAACCCGGGAAGCGAGATGTAATGTAAAAAGGGAAAAAGAGAGACGGGAGACAAGAGAGGGACCCCCAAAGGGGCGCACCCCTTTCCCCTCCCTTCACCAACGGGGAAAAACAAGCGAAGAAGGAGGTGGTCGACCCCTGCTGCCGATGGCAGGGGTCCCCTTTCCCGCGGGAAATACAAAGAAGGCGGAAAAATTAAAACGGGCTTTCGTTTTTCACCCTTTAAAAAAACGGTCTCGAAAAATCCCCGGGTCCAAAAAAAGGTCCGGGTACATTTCCCGGAAACCCTGGCAATCCCTAAAAATAATTGTTGCATTAATTAATATGTGTGTCATTTGTAGTTATTTTTAGAAAAAAAAATACCCGACCCGAACTCGAAATTTATTTTTTATTACCCGAACCTAAAAAGTGCTACCCGCAGACCCCTAGAATTAATCAAATATATTAGATAGAAATGCCAAGAATACATGAAGAGCAGAGTAGGTCAACCAAAAAAAATATTTAAATTAGGTAAAAAATTGAAGGACCAACGTCTTTGAAGAAAGCAAAATAGAGAATGTAGTACTACTGACCTTAGCCAACAATCACAAAGTATAAAGCTCAAGTTATGGTGAAACAGACTGAACCACAATTGTAATATTAAGGGTTGCGAGTAGGTACTCGAGGCGAGCTTGGTTTGAGGCTCGTTTTATTCGGGCCTAGCCTACAAAAACACCAAGTTAGCCCATTTTCACTAACACTCAACAGGAATGTTTGTCAACAAATAATTTCACGCAAGCGCGACGGAAGAATGCCGCAGCTAGTGAGCTGTAGACAGTAACGAGTTCACCATAGGCCTGCCCTAGGCTTAGGTCTACAGTAGATCCCGCATGATAATTAAACCGGTTGTTATTTTGTCTGTCATAATACGAACCAGTAAGGAAGTCCCAGCCACATTAATTATTAATTAATAGGGAACTCGAACTCTGTGTTAAAAAATCAATGTTAAAAATTTACATAGTATCACGTAATTCGAACACATTTTCTATCCCGTGGATGGTAATGAATAATGATATAGAAAGTGAGTTGTTTAATACGTATTAGTACGTACTAATAATTTTAAGACCGTGTGGAAATCATAAAAGAATTTCGTAAGGTCAAGTAGGGTATCCAGTTTTCATACAGTACTGAATCTACTTCTTTCTCGCGGACATATTTGTTAGCCAGCAATGTGGCTATCTGGGTTTTCCCAACCCTGCCTACTCGTCGACACAACATGAGCTAAGTCGCCGGCAAGATTAGTCAGATTAGTCATTGAGTCTTGATGTAATTGCTTCGTTATGATTCATTTCATCAGACCACGTGTTCTAGTGTTCCAATTTATTTTGAATGCAGTAGTAAAATAAAACTTGTGTTGTTCGCATAGTTACACGCAAACATTGTAAGCGCTGTTCATTATAACTGATAGTGATAATATGTCAATTGTCAAACGTGTTACTTAGGGTAGTTTATGTAGAATGAATGCCAATCGGCTGGAGTATGTTGGTGTGAGTAGTGTTGGGACTTGAAAATTTTCACGTAAAAATTTTCATGAAAAATTTCAATTCATTGAAAATTTTCAAGGGGCCGTTATTATGTTGTTTAATTATGCAGTTGGTGTTTGGTATTTAGTATTTGGTTTGCCTCTTGCACAGCAATAGGCCTAATGCATGCTGTGGCCTAGCCTAGAACAGAGGCATTGACATAGGCCTAGAAGTTTGTCAATGTGGGAGCTAGGTCACATTGCAAGTACGAAGCCTGCAAATGAAGGTCTAGCTAACTTGTTATTTTTGTAGGTTGTATAGGCAATAGTCTGGTTGGGCCCTAACCAGATAAAATCCATCTTTAATTAGCACAATGCTAGAGGGTTATGTAGAACTTAAATGCCTAGGGTAGGGCCTACCCTAGTGGAATGGATAGACCGGGACAAACATTACTTTGGTGTGAGGTTTTCGCCTCCAATTAGTCTGTAGGTAGGGCCTACCGTATTGTTTGTAGTGACCACTAGGAAGCTTCGCAAACACTTTTTCAAGCGCGTTGTTGGATGAGCGTAATTTTTGTAAACGAAAAAAGCGTAAAATTGCTATTTTCACGAGAAATTATTTTTCGATTGCGCTCATAAAAGTGGTGGTTCTAAGTTCAGAGATTTCGAAGGCCTCCAGAACATTTCATCGCAATTGGAGTATTGGTTTAGCCGGAATTGTGTTAGTAAAAAGACAAAAATACAAAAAAAAACGGATTTTTTTCTCCAGTGTAGTGAAATAGAATATTTGCTTCGCTCGCTACGCTCATCCAATAATCTAGGCTTTCTCTTAACCACCCAAAACGTTGGGTGTATTTTTTTAAATTTTGATATATAGGCCTAATATGTTGAATGATGGTTGCTTTTGTTTCCATCATTCATGTTGGATACCTACTATTCCAATTCAATATTCTACATTTTTGTCTCAACGATTATTTTTATAATGTAGGCCTATTTCGCTATTTGCAAATTGCAAGAATAAAATTAATCAACAAGATATTGCATATTAGACTTATTCCACCTCAGCCTGAGTCCCACTGTAGGCCTACATCCTTGATAGAAACAAATTATTTGTTGAACGAGTGAGCGTAGCGAACGAAGTGATTTCCATTCGACTTAAACGGCCCTAATTGTTTTTCTGCGTGCGTGCGTGTGTGTGTGTGTGTGTACGTTGAAAATCAGCCGAATCGCTGAACAGATTGCGCTGAAATTTTAAACAGACATCCGGTACGAGTTTATTGAGATGAGAACTGCTAACAAAATCAGCAAGATTCATTGCGATTTAAACCTACAAGAAATGATAAACTGAAAAATAGACATCCAATGTTTAGGAATTATTTTAACGACAATGTTTTAGATTTTGAAAAGATATTTTTGTTTGTTTTTCGCCTGGCCGTGTAATGCCGTGCCCATGCAAGGTCTGTCGAATGTTGGACGTCAAGGTACCCCCAAATTCCGCTCGTAGATTGAGTAAACCTTGCAATATTTTCACGTATTTCGTACTGGCTATGTTTACCATAGTAGGCCCTATTGCCACAGATGATGGACTACACTGCGTTATATGAATTTCAAAACATGTTTAATTATTTTTTTAATACAATCTAGAAAAAATCTTTCCCGACCAGGGGATTGAACCCACGTCTCCCACATTTCGGCTACAAGGGCGCTTTAGCCAACTAGACTAGGAAAACGCCAAAGTCGTAGTTAGACGAGTGAGCGAGTCATGTGGTGAGTACCCGGGAACATTTGCATTTAAGTTTGATAATTATATTCGTATAAATAATAGGGTATTGGTGGAAATCACTGTGCCGGAGGTTGCTGTTGTTGGCAGTCTTCAACTGAATATTCCGTGTGACTGCCAAGTCTTGCTTAATGGTAGATTGTTGGTCCGGGAGTTGTGTAAAAGTTTAGGCCATAGTTTAGGCCAAAATGCTCCACTGTAGCCTATGATAGGCTATAGGGAGGCCTAAGGTAAGAGGAAGAAAAGAAATGTTACCGGGTACTCAACACATGGCTCACTCACTCGTCCAACAACGACTTTGGCGTTTCCCTAGTATTTATAATATGGTAAAATACAGTTCAAATAACAAATTAACAAACCTTGAAAATCTTCATGAAATTTTCATGAAAATTTTCATGAAATTTTCAGATTATTTTTTTCATGAAAATTCCCATCACTAGGTGTGAGAGAGCATTTTGATTTTGCAATCAGTGGCCATTTCCTTTCTCTCTGAGTGAACAAGACTTGTGTCGAAAACGTCTCGTGTTTTTTCTGTGTTTTGTATATATTTATGTTACTATTCTTCAAGAAACTCAACAGCCACCATCACTTTTCGAAGGTAAGCTGTTGGATCCTATCTCACACCAATATATTATTTAGGGTAGTGTTATTAGGGCTGCCAACAATATCGATAATTCGATACGATATCGATATGAAGAAAAAAATTCGATATCGATATGAAAATGTATATCGTTTGATTAAAAAAAAAAAAAAAAAATTAAATCAAGAAATGGTTGGTGTGGCAGTGAGTTATGGTTCTGCAGCGCTGTTCCTTCCCCCCCTCCCACGCCACCAACTACATATTGATAAGTCAGTTTGGCTTCGGGCAAGACTCTTGCTGCTTTGTTTTTTTATCTAACAGATAAGATAACAAGAACACATGTGTAATCTCATTCATATCAGCAAAGCATAGCAGACAGCTCAAGTTGTTCCACTAGAGTAGTGTCCAGACAGAGTCAGGGAAAGAGAGGTAGAGACAGAGAAGTCAGTTAGCTTCTATCTCTTCGCAGGGCCGCCGCAAGTATTGTTGTGATTGTTCTTCATGGGACGGACAGTGCATGTCTGTATTGCCGGCGGGCCTTGGTAACGCCCGAAGAACGTAATAACACGTAAAAAAAAAAAAAAAAAAACAAAAACAAAAACAAAAATTTTTTTTCAAAAAAAAAAAAAAAACGATATCGATACTCGATTTGAAAAGTTCGATATCGAATCACGATATCGATATATTCCCTCACGATATCGATATGATGTTTTTTATCTTTGGGCAGCCCTAGTGTTATTTATCACAAATAATTTCTATTAGGGAGGGTCGAGAGTGTCAGCTGAGTACCGTAATGGACCTTGCTTCTTGTGAAATTTGACGGCTAGGGACTGCCTGGCATGACTAATGTGCTGTGCTTATTAGTTGGGCAGCGGGGCCAGCTACGGCGCTCCCCAACACTCTAAGTAAAGCAGCCAAGGGGAACCCCCTGTAGCCGGCAAAAAGACATTATAAAAAAACACGTATGTGGCCCCTTTCTCCAAAACACACAACCCAAAAGATCTAAGTAGGCTGTACCTAAAAAAACTCACAGATTAAAAAAAAGCTCGGATTTTTTGGTCCCCTTTGGTTTGGCCCACCCATATCAGGATTGGGGCATAACCAAAAAGGTAGGACTAAACCTACTGGTTCTCATAGGTAAGGCCTTTTTAAAAAAAAATTAAAGGGATTTTAAAAACTTTTCTCGAAATGAGCTTTTTTTTAAAAACTTGGCTCGGGTTGAATACAAAATCCTAGGCCCCCACACCCCTTTTAAGTGTAACATACATACATACCTTTAATTTCATAGCTGGGTCATCTGTGCATTGAATTCAGGCTTAATTTTCGCTTCCCTTGGCTGGTAAGCTGCACGTACCTTTTTCATCCTCTTCTCAAGTCGCTCACATTTCTTCTCCACGTGCTTTTATAAGGTTCTCTCCTCCTCGCTATCGCTCTAGTCAAAGATTATCAACCCTCCGTCAGACGCATTTTAATTATTTTTCTTCCCTTTTTCTTTTTCGTTGGCTGGGAGACGGGGGGGATTTGTTGCACTAATTTTTTTGGCGGCCGAAACGTCTGTGAAGTCTACAATGTCGTCTGCGTTTTCTTGAATCCACGCGCTCGGATTCTTTCTCTTAGTCGGGTCTCGTTTGGCGGTCGTTGGTTTCCATATCGGAATCGTCGGAGCCCTGCCAGTATCTCTTCGATAGTCTTTGGGTTTGCTTTGAAAAACAAAGGTTCATTGTCAGAGTCAGAATTATCCTGCCAAAGAAAATATTTATGTTGATTAGGCTACAATTTACAATTTATAATTTACCATAAAAATTGCCATTAATCTAAAATGAAACTACGAGGAAGTATAAAAATTTATGAAAAGTAAAGGGAAAAATTCAATTTTTCCGGGAAAAAAACGGGAAAATATCCGGTTTTTTTTTCCTCGACTTCAATTTTTCCGGAAAATTTCGAACCCTATCCCGCCGCGTTGTTGGATGAGCGTATTGGTGCATTGAGCTGCCATGTGTTATGCGGATTATCTGTTGTTCTGTGAAAAAATTATTACTAAGTTGGGTGGTTCAGCCAAAATTGAGCCTCTACAGCTAAGAAGAGAGCAGCGCGCTGTCCAATGCACGAAAAACTGGCGCGCCTAAACCCCGACAAATGGCTAAAACTACCCAACCTCAAAAGTCAAGGCGCACACTAACTTTGCTGAAAAACAGCCCACCAACTGAAGAGTAAAACTGTCCTATCCTCCTAGAAGCACCACGTGCACCACTTGACGTACCACTCCCAGAGCTTCTGCCGGACAAGTCCAATCGCTTGCCCCGGGGAAAAAATTGACGGCATCGAGAAGAAAAATGACCATGACCATAGAAAAACTGAAAGAGCTTGCCGAGAAGCACCTGAAGAAGCACTGTCCTCTTCAAGAGTGGGTGCACAGCTTCACAGACGGCTCCTATGACTCGGCTACAAACAGAACAGGTTACGGCATCCACTGCACCTTCTTTGAAGAAGCCACTCCAAGGGGAGCTGGCGAAACATACTTCGACGCTGAGGTCGCAGCCATTGCCAGGGCGGCCAAAAAAAAATCGCCGAGACCCCGCCTTCCCCTCAACAAGACAAAATTTGTGATCCTAAGCGACAGCGTCCTCAGCCATCCAATTTGTCTCTCAAGCAGCGAACCTCCATCCTAAATCGCTGCTTTTTAAAAAAAACTCCTTGTCGGCATCCGACAGCCAAAACAAACTATTAGAGACTCAATGGATCCCCAGCCACTGCAAGATCATGGGGAATGAAAGGCAGACTTCTTGGCCAAAGTGCCACAAAAGCACCGCAACCACCAGCCCGCGCCTCTCTCCTACCAAAAGTCAAAACTAAGATCAAGTCAACCACAAAAAGGATCTTCAGAAAAAACCACAGAAGAGACTTCACGACTAAAGAACTGGTGGACCGAGATCAAAAAGGGCCAGACAAAGACTGGTCGAGGAAGACGGCCACCGCCCCTTTCCGGCTTGTAACCGGTCACGACGTCTTGCAGCACCACCTGCACCGCTTCAACATTACAACGAACCGGCCACCTGCAAACTTTGTAATTTAGAAGATCAAGACAGAGCGCATCTCTTCAGATGCGCCGCCCCCAAGAATGACATTGACTCCATGCCCGATGACCTGAGAGGATAGAAAAGGAGGCAGTCTTATATTGGATAGCAAGACAAGAAGAATGGCTGAAGAGGCCAACTTTGCACAAGAAAAAAAAAAAAAAAAAAAAAAAATTAATTACAATTAAATTTAATAAAAAATAAACTTAAATTTTAAATTGTTTTTAATTAATCGTAATTTTAAAAAAGAAAAAAATCAAAAAATTGGGATTTTTATAAGAAATAATTATTCGATTGGCCTCAAAATTTCACACGAATATATAAAATTAATAAAATTAAGGTTTCTGTGAAAACTTATTAGGCCTACAATAGGATCAAGCATGTAGGTGTAATAAATAAGTAAAAAAATGTTTTTAAAAAAGAAAAACCACAAAGTTTCTATTTTCATTAGAAATAATTTTTTCGATTGTGCTCAAATTTCACACCGAATATCTTTATTCATAAAATTAAGGTTCTGTGAAAAAATCTTAAAAATCGGATAAAGCATGTAGATGTTATAAGTAAATAAATTCTCAAAAAATCGAAAAAATCGTAAAATTGCGATTTTTATGAGAAATAATTTTTCGATGGCGCTCAAAAACGTGGCAGTTCTAAGTTCAGAGATTTTGAAGGCCTCAGAAAATTTCATCGCAATTGGAGTATCGGTTTAGCCGGAATCGTGTTAACAGACAGACAAAAATACAGAAAGAAAAAAAAAAAACATTCCGGATTTTTTTCTCCAGTGTATAGTGAAATGGAATCTTCGCTTCGCTCGCTACGCTCATCCAATTATTATTTTAGTATTATTATTTTTTTATTTTTTTTTTTTTTTTTTTTTATTTTTTTTCATTAATTATTTATTTTAACAATGAATCTTACCTCAGGCCGTTTCTTCTTTTTCCTTTCTTGCTCCTTTCTAAGATTCTTGAGCCTCTTGTGCATGATAACGTCAGAAGTAGGCACTAGGTCCGAGATCGTTTCCAGCCAAACTTACGAACCATCTGTCAAAGATGACGCGATACTTGTTACGAGATATCGCTTGCAATCTTCCGTCATGCATAGCATACCTTTAACCTGGAAAGAAAGAGTAGAAAAAATTATGTATGTCTGAAAGTTGGAGACACTTAAGTGGTGCCATTTTCCGCTTCCCGTATCAACTCTACACAGAAATCAAAACCGGCATGGAGACTGCCGTAACCTATTTTCTTGAATCGAACTCGCTAGCCGCTAGGGTCAGCCACACCTCCACCTATAGTCTCACTTAGCTGATCTGCAGCTTATTTCCTATTCTTTCCGTTTGGTAATGAAAGATGATCTTCAAAATTGTTTTAATTAGTCCAAATAAGTGTCTTATTTAGGCGTCTTATTTGATATTTAAACTTATGATAAGCGAGTGTGTGTGATAAGTAAGTTAATATTATTACGTTTCTGTTTAGTTTATTATGTTTTGAATTGGAATTTTGGTAGGGAGGAATTTATGCATTGTAGGCCTAGACCAAAACCATTTCAACAGTGAACCTATTGCTAGGCCTATACTTACTATTGTTGGAACAGATGGGCCGATCTCCTCTGTGGTAAATGCCGTGATGAATACTTTTATGTAACTGACGCACGCAGTGACAATCTCTCGAGTAGCAGATGAGCACAAAATACAAATATTATCAAGCACAAGCAATACTAAATCCTCTGGAAGTGTTGCTGGAATCAAAGAAAAATAAACAGAGATAAATTTGATGTGTTACTTACTTTGCAAGAATAAAAATATAGATATAGGATTATAGTAAAATGAAATATGGAAGATGTTTTTTTTAATTTCTTTGGTTGAAGAGTTCACATGAAAGGGGTTGTCATACCCAGCCCTTGAGGCTGTATTTATGTACTCTATTATCTAGGGCGACGGTCGTCGCCGGCAGACAAGCGAATGCGGCTGCTAGGCGACACCGAACTCCGGCCCTATATACACCTACCAGAGTTGGTGGGGGTTTTCAGCTATCTGCACACGCCGCCCCGAAAGAGTTACAATCTTGAAACTCGGTATATGACTTGGTATGTGGTCCATGACATACCAAAAAAAAAATCAACCGATCCGACAACTCGTTCTGTGTTACAAAAAGGCTCTCACATCGTCAAATTCCTTAAAGCTGGCTGGGTGGGTGGGTGGGTGGGTGGCTAGGAGTTCTCCGCGGAGAGTTCTTTAGCCTACAGAGAAAACGGTAAATCTTAGAACTATGAAACTTGGACCACACTTAGGTGTATTTCAGACGCAGTGCCTTTTGCTTTCAAACCAAAATCGGGTAACAGGGACCGGAGAAAATAAAAATTTGGATGATAATCAAAACGCGTAATTACCAAGGCGTGGTAATTTGTACAAACTTGAAATTTAACATGCTATTAACCATTATAAATATCTTACTTCCAAAACACAAGGGGCTAAATTTGGGATGACCATGGGCCCAAAAAGACAAAAAACATATCTGAACTTTAAGAAATGAATCATTCAAAGAAAACGCTACAACTGAGATGTTTCAAACGTGGAATACATTTTGATATCTCTCATTCTTTATCACTTTTGAATATGGAAAGCAAAATTGGTTAACGGGTCCGGAAAAAAAAAACAAATTATCAAAAGTAGGTAATTCCGTACTCTTATGAATAATACGCTATACCGAGCAAACGGTTCATCTTAGAACTTGAAACTTGGGCCACACTCAGATGTACCTCATATAACAAAAACCGGGCAATTGGGACCGGGGAAAATCAAAATCAAAATCAAAATCAAAACGCGTAATTACTCAGGCGTAGTAATTTGTACAAGCTTGAAATTAAACATGCTCTTAACCATTATAAATATCAAGTGCTTATGCTAGTGCGTTGGTCTTTGTTAGCGTATCTGCTTCCAATGCAGAAGGGCCAGGGTTCGATTCCCCGCTAAATGTCAGAAGTTTTTTAACTTCTGATTTGACTTAAGTCTATCAGTTCTTGTCTTAGGAGTTTGTAAACGGTGACTTTGTGAGCCGTCAGGTAGCAAAATCAAAACGGCGTAATTACTCAGGCGTAGTAATTCGTCATACAAACTTGAAATTAAACATGCGCTTCAACAGTATAAATATTCTAGTGCTTATGCTAGTGCGTTGGTCTTGTTGTTAGCGTATCTGCTTCCAATGCAGAAGGGCCAGGGTTCGATTCCCGTTCAAGTCAGAAGTTTTTTAACTTCTGATTTGGACTTAAGTCTATCAGTTCTTGTCTTAGGAGTTTGTAAACGGTGACTTTGGAGCCGTCCTAGCAACGAAGCACATAATAAATTTCAGAGTTGTTCTGGATCGGCCTTGTTGATTCTGGCGTTGATCCGCGGATGTTCGCACTGTCCATACCACTGATTGATATATTTCCTATTAAAAATATCGATCTTTGGTTGGTTATCGCTCACTCGTCGATTGCGTAGGGGGCCTGCAGGGTTGGCTTGGTCGCTTTGATTTAAAGTCCCCACTGAAAATCAGTATATATAACTGAGTGGGTAGACTCTAAATAAAAAATTTATTTATTTATTTATTTATTTAAGGGGTATCTTTGGGGGGACCGTGGGCCCAAAAATGTAAAAAAACAACTTTGAACTTAACAAATTTAATCATTCAAAGTCCATCATTCACACCTTGATAGCGAACGAACAACAAAAAGATGTGAAATCCCCCCAAAATAACAAAAATTTGTAAAAAAGACGCAGCCAAGCTCTCCTACAAAAGTGTTCGGCTGTGAATGCAGTGAGATATAGAAGTTGAGCCAAGCTTTTTATTCTTTCTCCCTAGTTTCGCTTTGAAAATATGTAAGATCATTTCGCCTGTTGACGAGCGCCAAGCCAACGATTTTTGTGGTAAAAAAGTAAAATTTTTAAACTCGAAATCATAAAAAAAATGACTTGGCCATTGAATTTGGTTCATGGCCAAGAATTTTTTTATGATTTCGAGTTTAAAATTTTACCTTTTTACCACAAAAAATCGTTGGCTTGGCGCTCGTCAACAGGCGAAATGATCTTACATATTTCAAAGCGAAACTAGGGAGAAAGAATAAAAGCTTGGCTCAACTTCTATATCTCACAGCATTCACAGCCGAACACTTTGAAGGAGAGCTTGGCTGCCGTCTTTTTACAAATTTTTGTATTTTGGGGTTACTCATACTGCAAACTCTCTTAGTAACATATAACCATTTCACCTTCTATCAAACTTGATTGAATACATTTTGTCAGACAAATGTAGGTCACTTCAACATGATTTTGTTGTTGCTTAATGTCTGATTGCTATTTTCGAGATGGATGAGTGGTGATAATGAGTGTGAAGGACAATTACAAAAAATCCATGCCTTATGCCGTATGCGGGATTCGAACCCAAGTATTCCTAGTGTCATACACTTTGAACCATCGTATGAACCACCGCGGATGGCTTTTGCACTAATGTTCTCTCTCCTCCATGCGATCACATGCAAGCCCACCTCGAAACTCGAACGTAATCTTCGCCAATGCCAACACGGTCGCCGAGCAAAGCGTGGGCGATCCTGCCAACCCCGCCAGCAGCAATCCTACGTAGTCCCTCATGATGTCGTCCTGCGGCTTGTCCAGCCACGTGGACATCATCTCTCCGATGACGGTGAGCAGAGTGAAGGCCGCCGAGCGACACTTCTCGTTGAGGTCCTTGCAGCAGAGCACGGCCTCCGGACTATCTGCTCTAGCACGCTCATCTGCGAGGCATCCAGGCGCCTAACCAGATGAAGCAGGCAGCGCAGCGGGGCTGGAACAGCAGCGCACAATGTTTAAGAGGATATAGGACATGTGTTTTAACTTTAAGCAAATTTCCTGTTCTAGGCCTGTAACAAATTTGCTCTAACTCTTCAAATAAAGAAGTTAGGTGCACAAAACCGTATAACAAGCTGAAAATTTAACCAAGTGTTCTCAACACCCTGATTAAACTATTGTGTAAAATTACCCGAAATTACTTTAGCGGAAAACGGTTTTAAAAATGGCAAACGGGTAACTTTAAAAAAATAGGGAAAGTTTTGTAACATCATCAGCGACCAATCCAACCATGTAGGTCACGACGCAATAGACGAGTGGAGCGATAACCAACCAAAGATCAATATTTTATTTTTAATGGGAAATATAGCAAAGCAATCAGTGGTATGGACAGTGCAAACACCCGAGGATCAACGCGGGAATCAACAAGACGATTGAGACTATACGGCTCTCTCTGAGTGGACTTAGGTCTTTTGACAATGGTCAGTTGAAGATGGATTCTTATCTTGAAGTCGATGCCGTTGGTCAGTGAAAGGAGAGCTGTGTATTTTCATGAGCTGGGTCGAGGCGACTACTGAGGCAACTGGTTTAAATGTGGGAAACCATGGAAAAACTAATTAAATACTAATAAGACAGAACGGGTTTGATTTAAATCAGAAACTAGAGAAAATTTCATTTGATTTCATAAAAGAATCATGTGATTCACTTAAGTTTAACAATTTTCATATAAAATCTATGTCAATCTATTTTATTAAATTCTAGAAAATGCCAAGATCATATTTCATCATTTTCGCATTGTAGCGTCACCCGGACATTGTGTTTAGACCTAGTTCAGTTTAATGACGCTGTGTGCTGGTCTTTGATGGTTATAGGGATGATCTTCTAGGGGTACCGGAAACCGGTTTGGAACGGTTCACATTACGATCCGTCCCCTTTTCGGTAAACCGGTTACTATTTTTAACACAAAATGTTGCCGATTGGGCCCTAGATACTTCGTGACGGACGAGAATAAATGAGCGCCACCACAGTAAAAACCCGTGGTTTTGCAAAATTCTTAAGCCTAGGGCCTAGGCTCCCTTATGAATGTTGCGTTCAGTGGCAATTTGAGTCTCTTTAGGCGTAGGCATATGCCCCTGTAGCTGGGTTATATAACATTGAACAGAACTGTTGTTAATATACATTATGTTAACATATACTAATTCTATTTTTAAGGTTTTTAAGATCACATATCCAAACTTATGAACGATGGAACATCGGAAAGCAAACAAATTTCTTTGGTAGGCCATGTTTTGTTCAACGGTCAGTCGACTTAAGCAGTTCCTTACATATGTCTGCGACACGGCGCCTGCCACTATCGAATTTTTCAAATCGATTATCAGCCCCGCCTGCCCTACCGCGCACCTATGTTTTCAATCAAAATTAGGCCCTCGCCAAGATTCAAATTTACGAAAATTGAGAAAGGATAAATAGGTATAAGGAACCGTGGGTTCCGAAACCGGATCGGCCGAGTGTTGGATCCGGTCCGGATTTTTCGACCCGAATAAGTCATCCCTATATTGGTTATCATAACGCCTCTATTTTACGATGTATTTGGATTGTGAAAGCGGCCGATTCTGTCGGCAGGTGCCGGGAGAGCTTGATGGACGTGACGATGTGGACTGTCGTTCGTGTCGTGTGGCACGGAGTTGAGGCGAGGCGTTAAAACTTATGAGGAAAGGGAGCTAGGAATAAACTTTGGATATTAGGAAACGCTGTGTTAAACATACCGCGGAAAGTGTATAATCGAAACGAACGTGCGATCTGCAAGAAGAAAATACAAGAACAGACGAGAACGGATAACTAATCGAGGTACATTCTTATTAAGCTAGCCCAGCCCAGCGAGATACGTGAGTAAACGAACTTTTGCTCAGCGTTTAGGAGCTATTAATAAAACATATGGACTTGATAAAGACAGCATCGTAACCGCAAGAAAGGGTTAGAACTACTCGTAATATATGGATCGAGAGTTAGTTGGGGTTTGAAAAAGAACAGAGAAAGACTTATTATCGGTATAGCTGGAGTTTTAGGCCGCTAATAACGCACGCAGGTTGGTTGTCGTTATTACAAACGAAAGTACAGATTGAATATATAAAAAGGTAAATTCGGTGCGGATAATATTGTCTATGAATCCAAATATAGGAACATATAAGGAACAGTGAAGATTACATTCGATATCATATGGCGTCAGGCTTAGGTGTTATGTAAATGTTTGGTGAAATTCCACGTAAATGCAAGATTAGTTGAAGAATAAAATTGGCGAATTTGATTGCATTAAGAGCCTAGAGATAACATCAAACACAATAAGATACATCGAATATTGTGTCACGGGGTCCTGATGCCAACAGAGTCGAAGTTTAGTGCTTTGGTAATAAAGGACACGGTAAGATACAGGACCTGAGCCGATAAAGTAGGCGTGTTTACATTATATGAAACGTCTGACAGTTACCGAGTGATAGATACAGGAAAAAATTTGGTTGTTGAACTTGGAACTGCTGAGTACAGGGCAAAGTGTTGAAACCATAACATACGTATTACGGTCGGAGTGAGTTATTCGCACGATAAAATTATCGTACTATTTAGTCACGCTCAAACTATTATCAGAGGGAAAGTTGAACTCAAGAGTAATTCAACAGCGGGATACGAAAATCGAAGACAGGATCCACATACAGACTTACGATCGTCTACAAAATACGCTAGCAAGTTACGGAATTACACGTCGGACTTCTATCGACGGCATAAGGTTTCGCATGGTAAGTTCATGCAGTCAATTCGTGATGAGTGAGTTATATTAAAATTAAGTTTTATTAACAATTGTATATTTCCACATAAATGTTTTCGGGATTAACTTTACTTTGTGGTCCCAGCAAAACAAGAGATATCTTTAACTGGATAATCCATTTCGCCTTTTAGACAGTCAGTGTTACTGATAGGTAGGGTTTGAAATGATTTTTGTCTAATGAATGGAAATTCATTTGTGTCATGCAATACTAGCGCCGTTTTCTGCGTATGTAACTTATGAAACCGTTGATGGGTCGTGTTGTAATGTCATCTCTAGATCCTCGTATATAATTATAAGTATGTATTTCGAGATGTTTGTCTTCGCTGTTGTAAACGATTCCAATTGTGTGGGTCTTGTGAGTTATAGGAGTGGTGGTATGAACTGAGTAGGTAAACTTTAGACTTTTGAGTACCAAGTTCATCGTCTGGTAGGTAGATCATTCATAGTTTGGGGGTTTTTATGTCTTGATCGCAGTTGTGTTTAAAATGAATTAATTTTTTACACTTTCAAGGTGAGATCAGAAAATCGTGTTCACTTTAAATAGGCGACGCCTGGACCGAAGTATGTTTTTGGTTTATTAAAATGTTATTTTTTCGAGGGTTTAAACTACTTTGTAGAGAAGTATCCAACGAGGGGGGGGGAGCTTATCGATTACCCTGATTTGAGGGGTCGTAGGTTCGTTGGTTACATTTTGGCGAACCAACGTGGACGGCTTTACGAATTATATAAATCGTCGAGATTAAGAGGGCTTAGTAAGGTGTCTACTTTGTTGTAATTGTACGTGTTTTGAGTGGGACAGTTGTCACATCTTGTACGTAGGTCAAAGAGATGATTGTCTGATAATTACAATTCGCTGGGGTTATAAGGCCTAGGTTGAAAGTAAATAGGAAGAAAACAAAATAATAGGTATCGAAGAACAGAAAGTGAGACACTGTGTAGCAGGCTTTGAGCGGTTCAGAACCACGAGGAGGAGTGGAGGGGGATTTGTCTTCTGAGATCTCGGTCCAGATCGTTGTGATAGTGTTGTGTGGGGTAGGGCTTGAGAAATTCAAAGGGTTATCAAATGTAGTTATCAGAAGAGGAAGATGTTGAATTTGAATGAAGGTAGAGTTTGTCAACCAATGATAGTACGGTATAGCAGATATTACAGTGGAGTTAGACCAAGGATATGATGGATCAAATCATGAAAAATCTCTGTAGAAAATAAGGCTATGATTACCTTGGCGGTTAGGAAGACGGTACACTTTGGATCTACCAGAGAAGGAAGGATTATTGAGAGTGTAGGGAATGCCGACATTGTTGGAAGCGCTGACAGCCAATCGCACTCGGTGTGAGAGAGCGAAGTTAATGCTAGCGTCGTTTTCGAACAGTCTAGCAAAGGGATGTTCAGGTCGCAGCCAGGAAGCGGAGTAGCATTGCGTCTGAAGTCAAATCAAAGTAGTAGTAATTCAGAATAGGAAATGATGCGTTTCGATGGATACTGGGGGATGGCGGAGTCAGATGGAATGCATGATAATACTAGAGAGGACTGAACCGATAATAATAGAGTTGGCAAGTCGAGAGAATGCTAATAAAATGTGGAGTGGCGAGTAGCTAATGAAGTTAAGTAGAAGATGAAGGAGGGATATCATAACGTAAAATAGCTAGTTTGTTCAGATTAGGATAGATTGTTAACGCACAAAAAACTAGATTGTTAAGATAGTTGAGCGATAAATGAACGTCTAGACTGAGCAAACACAGAGAAACTTGATAAGTCGGGTAGACGGAAAGAAAAAAGGAGTAACGTGAAACAAACCGAAAGGGTGGTTGAGATGTGATAAATAGGCGGTATGTTTGGTTAATCACATAAAGTGATAGCTTACTAGGGTAGAGAAGAATAATGAGTAGACGGTATTATTGAGAAGCAAGTATTAGTGGGTGACAAGTACCGTCTAGAGAGGACAGGAAATAATGATAGACAAGAGTGGTCGGGTTTTAACGTAAAGTAAAGATAGCCCAGTGTGAATCAATGAAGAAGGAGGATGGCTACAGTTGTATAAGGGAGATCCAAGGGAAAAAATATGTTCCGAAGTAGGAAAGTGTGGATTAGAGCAAAGAAAAAATTTCACGTGTTAGGTTTTGGGATGAGACGAGTAAAAGATTTGAGAGAGGACGTGGTAGTACTGGAGTCTTGATGGAGAGAGACGAACGAACGATGGAAAGTCGTAGGTCGATTTATAAAATGTTATGATGTTTGGCTCCCAAGAGATAAGGAAGAAAAATAGAAGTGAAATCAGACAGTACGTCGCTACTGGTTGAGTAGGCGGGCGTGTTTGTTGAAGACATGCGTAATGACGCGAGCTGCGATGTAAAAAAGTTGAAAAATATGTGAGGTGGGGGGTAAATCTACAACCAGATGCGAAACTGAAAAGAATAACTGTAAGATTGCAGTTATGTATCTGGCGTCAGCGAACGTAAAGCTGATAGAGATGCAGTAAAATACAAAATCTGAGTCGAATCAATGGACAGTAGGATATATTGTGAGGATTTTGGTGGGGATGAACTGTTGGAGAATCACCACATGGAAACTACAGGCTATACGAAGATGTACGCTAGATAGTGTGTTAAAGACTTTTTGTAACACCCTGTAGTGTTAGTGTTACGTGTATAGCGCTAGGTGTCCGGGGGTTATGTACGGTGGTTTGTTGTGAAGCGCACAGTATCGGGGTTTTTATTCCCTAGAGAGTCGTACGCATAGACAAGCAAAAGAACAAGGCGTATTCATTCATAATTAGTTTCGAAAATACTTTCGCCTTACAACTGTTGTAAAGTGTCTTCTTGCATTAGTGTGTTTAACTGGGAAGTTTTGTATAAAAAAAGTTGGTACAGTTGTTGTTGTACAACGTATTGTGGTTCGTCGGGACAGTTTTCGGGTGACATTGTGTGTGTTGATGTGTTCGGAAGTTGATTTTTGCATTCGTAATATGTATTGTTCAGTTCACACTGCAAGAGGGCAGGCAGACATGCGACAATTAATTATAGTTGAATTTAAGTTGTAATTGAAAGTTGATATTGAGTAGTTCCGCCAGGGGATAAAAATGCTGGCATGATCAAAAAAGGAAGAAAAGACTGAAAGTTACCGATGTAGGGAAGTGAAAGATTGAAAACGTTTGCAGGTACTCAGTGTGGTTTAGATGGTCACGGTGTGTTGTGTTAACAGTTTCAGTTGTTTGGTTTAGTGGTTTTAGTGGGGTCAAGCGGTGAGTGAAGACGGGAATAAAAAAGGATGAAAAAATGTTGACAGTTAGGTGAAAAGAGGCAAATCAAAGCCCTGTAGAAGTGGTGGTTGTGACATAGGTCGATGTTCTTTGTTGTTTGTGGTTTGCTTGGGGAAGGTTCACGCATCAGTAGTGTTTTTGATTTCTAAAGGTCGTTGCAAATGAGGGTACAGGTGTTGTGTTTTGATTGCAACAGGGGATCCGTATTGAACACTGTTGGCATGGTGTGTTATTGGTTGGAGTTTCTGTTGAGTGGGGATTTTGTCGCTCCTACCATTTTATCCACTATGTATGTCTTGAAGTTCGAGTATGTTTGTGGTTTCATAGTAAAAAGATGTTTGTACGCTGTTTGACGTGTTGAAACCACGTGTTGGTAATGATGGACGATACTGGCTCTTCTCTGAGTGGACTTAGGTCTTTTGACTAATGGTCTAGTTGAGAGGATTCTTATCTGAATGTCACGATGACGTGGGTCAGTGAAGATGAGCTGTGTATGTTTCATGAGCTGGTTCGATGGCTACTACTGAGGCAACTGCGTTTAAATGTGGATAACCAATGGTAAACTAATTAAATATAATAAGACAGAACGGTGTGTTGATTTAAATCAGAAACTGTAGAGATAAAAACATTCATTTGACTTTCACATATAAAGAATCGAATGGTGATTTCACTTAAGTTAACAATTGTTCATATAAAACATATTGTCAATCTATTTATTAAATGCTAGAAAATGCACAAGATCATATTTCATCATTCTTCGGCATGTAGTCGTCACACCTCCGGACATTTGCTTCCCCCCATAGACCTAGTTCAGTTAATGACGCTGATGGCTTTGTGATGTATGTTGATTCGGTTATCATAACGCTACGGAATCGTTATTTGATTGTTGAAATGCGGCGTCTGTCGGCGCAGTGTGAGGAGAGCTATTTGAGACGGGAAGTGCGCAGCTATCGTGCCCGGCGTTCTTGGGGCGAGTATGAGGCGATGAGTTATAAAACTTAGAGAAATTTGGACTAGTGAAAAGAACACTTTGGAAATAGGAAACTCGTTTCGTTAAAAATCCGCGAAAGTCATAATCGAAAACGAACGGCACGAAACGGCCAAGATAGAATACAAAAGAAATCAACCGAGATACTGATAACCAATCCGAGGTAAACCATTTTATGAAGGCTAGCCCAGCCCAGGGATACGTGAGTTACGAACTTTGCTATGCTGTGGAGCATATAAGAAACCTATAGGAACTTGATAAAAGACAGCATCGATAATCAGATAGGGGTTATAGAACACATCGATATCTCGGACCGAGAGTAGTTGGGGGTTTTAAAAGAACCGAGGAAAGATGCTATATTCTGCGTAGCCTGGAGTTATAGGACGCGTTTTGTTTGTCGAGAACGCAAGCAGGTTTGGGTGGTCGTTATTACAACGAAATCCAGATGAAATATTATAAAAAAGGAAATCTTGTTATGAGGATAAATATGGTCTATGAATCCAAAGATAGGAACCATATAAGAACAGTTAATTACATTCGATTATCATTTGTACGCGGAAGGCTTAGTTTTTATGTTATATAATGGTTTGACATCCGTAAATGCATATTAGTGGAAGAAAGTAAAATGGCTGAATTTTGTAATTGCAAAGAGCTTAGAGATACATCAACATATAAGAACTCGGAATATTCGTGTTAGTTGCCTGAGCCAACAACGTTCTCGAAACGAACGGCTTGGTAATAAAGACTGGGTAAGAATCAGACCTGAGGCGATAAAAGTTGTAGGACGTGGTTTACTATTATTGAACGTATGAACAGTTTACCGTGGGTAGAACAGGATAAAAATCTTGTGTTGCTTTGAACTATTGGAATGAGACGAGATCGGGAAGTGTGAAACATGTAATCCTACCAAGACGTACTACGGTTGGAGTTGGAGTTATTCGCACGATAAAAAGATCGTATTTTAATCGCACCGTCTTCAAGCATTATCAAGGGACAGTTGAATGAGAGTAATCACAGCCGGGATAGGAACTCAAGAGCAGGATCTTCAATGACAAGACTACGAATCGTCTACAAATTACTCCCGCCCCCCCCCCCCTTAGCAAGTGTCTACGGAAGGACAAGTCGGACTTCTTCGACGTCATAAGGTTTCGATGGGAGTCATGATCATTTGTGATGAGTATTTAAATTAAGTTTTATTAACAATTATATTTCCATAAATTTTCGGGAAACTTTACTGTTGTCCATCAGACCAAGAGATATCTTAACTGGATATCCATTTCGCTTTTAGACATCAGTACTGATAGGTAGGGTTTGAAATGTATTCCTTGTCAATGAAGGAAATTCATTTGTGTCATGCAATATAGCCCGTTCTGGTTTAACTTATGAACCGTTGATTGTCTGTTGTAATGTCATCCTAGATCTAGTATAAATTATAAGTTGTATTTCAGAGATGTTTGTCTTCGCTGTTGTACGATTTCTCAATTTTGTGGGTCTTGGTGAGTTATAGGAGTGTGTTATGAACTGGTTAGGTAACTTTAGACTTGAGTACCAGGTTCACGCCTAGGTAGAGTAATCATTCAAGTTTGAGGGATTTTAGTCTTGATCAGTTGTTTTAAAATTAATTAATTTTTACTTCCAAGTGAGATCAGAAATCGTGTTTCACTTTAATTAGGCGACCCATCGCCGAGTATGTTTTTGTTTATTAAATGTTATTTTTCGAGGTTTAACTATTTAGAGAAGTATCCAACGAGAGCTTATCGATTACCTGAGGGGTCGTAGGTTCGTTGTCACAGAACAACTTTGAATTTATTATGTAGAGTAGGATTCAGCCAAGATTGAACGACCTTCAAAGTTGCATTTGTTTAAATCGGCATAACCAACACAGGAGAAATAAAATTGCTAGCATCATTTTTCTACTCCGTGCGCTGCGTGCGTTGTGGCGAGGTGACGAACTAGGTGTATGTCAACAGACCACCATTCCAAACGTTGGAGGTTATGTTTCATTAGGATACTGTCATTGCGTGTTATGTTTTGTCACTGAGTTGTTTTGGATATTAAAATTCTTTGTCTTATATTATTATTTTATTTTAATCAACACAATTCTATTTGCATTAAAATTGAACTAGGCCCTAGGGCAAGGATACTATTATACACTTTGTTCTAGCCTAGCCTAGGGCCAGGCCTAGCCTATGCAATTTCTCGTTGGGGGGGGGGGGCAAAAGCCTAGGCCTTGCTTTAATATGCAGCCTATCTATGATGCAGCCTAGGCTAGCTAGATCTAGTCCTACATTGATAAAACAGGGAAATTCTTGTGATATTTGTTCAATTTGGGGAAACTAGGCCTAGCCTAAGGCTACGCGTAGCCTAGCATCGGCCCAACTCAGGTAGTGTAGCCTAGGCCTAGGCCTAGTATTTATAGCCCTACCCCCCAAAAGGAATATTAAAAGTATTTTTTTTCTAAAAGCCTTATGCCTACTATAACCGTTGTCTTGTACGTATTTAGGTCCTACTGTTTAGGTACCTAGGCCCTACCTAATTGGTTGGCTTACTAGACTGTGTTTTTCCCGCGGGCCCTATTTACTTCAACATCAGACAATTGATAGACCTACTCAATTAATCAATACTTAGGCTATGCCTATACATAACATTAAAATATTATTAATTAATAAATAGTCAAGCCCAGAACTCAGAAGAGCAACCAAGTAAAGAAATTAGCCTAGTCAGAATCAGAAACAAGATTATAGCAGAAGACGTAGGCTAGGGCCTATCCAGGGCCTATCTGTTCTGTGCAGGCCTTTAGTAATATTTTAGCTGATTGTATGAAAGTGGTATTGGGAAGATCGCTCATTGGTCAATAAAATAAAACCATTGTTGTCAACTGTGAAAACGAATAACGACTTGACATTTGTTTGTTATTTATTACTTTCAATGAATTTGATCGTCCAGATTACATTAAATTAATCTTTTAAACAATAATTTAGTATTTTTATTTAATAATGCACCGTGTATAATTCATTAATTTTTTTAAAAGTACATTTTCAATTAGACCTCCAATTTTGTTCAAGTGGTTCACATGAAAAATGGCCGCCGAACAGTGTCAAAAGGTCATTCAAAGTTGTGTGATTCCTACTCTAGTACTTCATTGCTAGGACGGCTCAAAAGTAATGGTTTACAAATTCCTGAGACAAGAACCGATGGACTTAAGTCTAAATCAGAACTCAGAAGTTAAAAAGCATCTGACTTTAGCGGGAATCGAACCCTGGACCTTCTGCATTGGAAGCAGATACGCTAACCACAAGACCAACGAGCCACACATGAAATGAAACATTCACAATATTGGACAAGAGGAATTATATGGTAAACCTTTTCTGGACAACGATGCAGAGAATGGTATAACTTCCAACTCTTAAGTGTTTGAATAAGATAAGAAGAAGCAGATATTTGCAGTGAAATAAAATTAGAAAAATTTAGGGCTGTGCGAGCAGGTTTTTTTTAAGTCGAGCGAGATCGAGCGAGAATTTGAAAAAAATCTTGAATCTCGAGCGAGATTCGAGATCGAGCGAGATCCGAGATCAAGCGAGGTCGAGCGAAATCGAGCGAGATCGAGCGCACTGAAATTGTTGTAGGACCCCAAAGAAAGAATCGCCTACACAAAATAATTAGGCCTAGGCGGCTTCAAAAGTAAAAAATAGGCCCTAGGGCCTACTTAAAAATAATATTTAAAAAGTAAACAACATTTCTCAGTTCAGTGCATAGGGGCCTAGGGCCTAGGCGTGGAGTAGCCAAGGCCTAGCCCTAGCCTATCTATGGCAGAGGTCCTAGGCTACATGTTGAATGAAATATAATTTTTGTTTCTAACTTTATTAGTTTAATCACATTAATTTGGTAGTGAAAATATTTAATAAGTAACAACACCTGGCAGTGACCTCAGTCGCAACGAGATAGGAATGTCGTAAGAAAAACCGATAAAGTAGTTTCTCCGTTAGAGTCGATAACGAGTCGATAAAGCGCTCTCTGCTCTCTACCGCCAACTTCACAAATCACGCTTCAGTTCAGTAGCTCGCTCGATAGAGTGCGCTACCAGTGACCAGTCAAATGCGCGATCTGTGTGCGCGTCGACAGACGCATGCGCGTTGGCAACGAATTTGTGAAATTTCGACTAGGCCTAAAATAAAATGTAGATGGATGTCTTGTTGTCACTTATTGGGTGTATGCTAGTACTAGAAGTACCTAGCCTAGCTTTCGTTCTGTAGAACTTCTCTAGAGGAAAGTGTTTTAAAGTGAAGCTTATTTTATGCGTCATTTGTTAGTAGGCCCTAGGCCTCCGATCTGCGGGTTTATCAAAGCTCCGATCACGGAATGGATCCGGGACTCTGTTAGGCCTAGGCCTACAGCCTTTGGCCTAGGCCTAGCTAGGCCTAGAGATTTCTCGACAATGTGGCATGGCAATATGAAATTATTACGCAAAAATCGGGGAATAAATATTACTTTACCACGTCGCATAACGCAAGGTCCCGCATAATTACGACCACCGTGGTTCGTGACTGAGATATCTCGAGACTAATTTTTTCGAGCAATTTGAGATTGAGATCGAGCGAGACTCGTTTTTCCGAGCAGTATGATCTCGAGATCGAGCGAGATTCGAGCAGCACTTTAATCTCGCTCGAATCTCGAAAAGTCGAGACTCGCACAGCCCTAGAAAAATTAGAAATTTGTGTGTTCTATATCAGATAGGGATCACCGATAGCAGTATTGGCAGTCACTGTAGGAGCAAAGAACGGAACAGAGAGAATCTGATGAGATGTTCAAGTAGGGCTGGGCTATGACTAGAGGTAATGAGAAATGGTGATATAAAAACCCAAATTTCGTTTTAAAAAAACCAAATTTCGCGTTTTTCGCGATTTAAAAAAAATTGTCAAAAAAGTTACTAAAAAATAAAAAAATCACAAAAAAAAAAAGGAAGCACTGTTATTTTGGTATACTATTTTCGCGGAAGCCGTGATACGCGCCGTTATTTTGGAGGTCTATTTCCGTGAAGCCCGTGACGTCACGGTACCCCGCCTACCGCGCGCGTAATATTCGGTCTGGACCGGCACCTCCACCAAAACTGGACCGGCACCTCCACATCACTTCACATTTTGCACACTAAAAGGTCCAATTTTGCGATTTAATTCGCGTTTTGACCAGTTTGATACAATTTTCGTTCGTTATTTCGCGCTATACACGAAATTTTGCGAAATTCGCGTTTTCAAAATGTGTTTTTTCCATCTCTAAATGATGTAATTCGTCGACAATATTACATTTTAGGCAATAAAAAGCACATTTAAAAAAATTCGCGAATTTCGTTATCACCATTTTTCACTACCTCTAGCTATGACATATCATTCAATTATCGATATCACACGAAAAATTTCGATATGATATCATATATCAAAATGTAATTGTTTGTAATTTTTTTTTTCAAAAATAAAAAATTATTAAAAGAGTGGGTCTATTTTTCATAATTTGTGGACAAATAGGGTTGATAAGGTATCACCATAAACCTATTTATCGATTTTTACGGTCTCACAATCGCGTTTTATGACCCGGCGCCTTCACCAAATGCACTAGCCAGGTTAATTTTATTTAATTTACACTACCTACCTGGCACCTCCACCAAAATTACAAAATTTAGCATTTTTTGTGTAAATTTCGATATTTCGATACGAAATCAAATATCGATATCGAAAATATTTCCACTTATCAATATCGTATCGAAAAATCAATTTTTTTGCCCAGCCCTATGTTCAAGTATCAAAAACGAAATGGATGCCCTTCTACTTAGCATGAACTATGAGTAGAGGTAGTAAAAATGGTGATAACAAAATTTGCAAAATTTTTTCAATGTCAACTGTCCAGTATATTGCCTAAAAGTTAAAATATAATATTGTTGAAGAATATATCATTTAGAAACGGGAAAAAAGTAAGTAATAAGTAAGAAAAACTACATTTTGAAAATGCGATTTTGTGAAATCTCACATATATATCGAATCAAAATTGTTTGAAACACCGAAATTGAACCTATAAGTGCATGTTTATTCTTTTTGTAGCAGAATGCGGAAATCAGTTTAAAAAATTAAAGTTGGCACCAAAAATCAAAATTGCAGCTCGTCTGACATCAGTGGTTTTCATAAACTTACCCCTTTACTAGATGTAGCAGACTTGGAAAGTGAAGTTAAGAGGATGCCTTGCATAGAAGCCAGATTCTGGTTGACAAACTGACGGCAATTTGTTGAATCACTTGCACAGATTTCTTCCAGCATTCTAAAGAAAACAATAAAAAGTTATTAACTACAGTAGGCCTATTAGGATTTAGGAATGTTAAAATGGGGGTGTGGAGAGGGAACCCAACAGCTTACCTAGTCGGTCTGCAGAGATCTTGTAGAGAGCCAAATAAATATACATAAGATAACACAAGAAAAAATGTCAAAACAGTTTCGGCCAAACAGGCCTTGCTTACTCGACGGGAGCGGATATTAATAGTAGGGATAACTTCGGTTAACCGGAAACTGGTTTCGATCCGGTTTTGAATTTTAATACCGTTTGTCCCCTTAAAGGCTTAAATGGTGGCGAGAATGCAAGGGAAACTTTCTAGGTTATCTGTACGCAAGTGAGCGCCATTTCTCGTCTGCAGGGCCAATATTTTCAAAATTGAGATCACCCATCCCAACCAACCAAGGTCACCCGCTTCCCCGATCGTAAATATGCCGATGAAGTAGAGGCAACAAACATCCTTGCCACTCCTAACCCACAACAAAGAAAAAATCATTTTTTTTATTTAAAAGAAAGAAAAAATTTAGGCCTAAACACTAAACAGGTTTTAAACCGGTTTTAGTTTTTGGAAATCGGCTAACCGATGTCATCCCTAATTAATAGGTACTAGTAATCTAAGCTAGTTAGTTATAGAAACTGACTTACAATGAGGACAATAATTAAAACAGAAAATGATAGGGAAGTAGCCTAGTAGGCCTACTAGGGGCCTACATAGTTTGATAAACCTCATACAGATCTTAATCTACCTGACAAACCTGCTCAGAAAATTCACATTTACAGCTTTAGACTTTTCACTGTTATTTACTTATTTTTATTTAAAAATAACTTAAAATAACAGTGAAAAGTCTAATGATTTGTATGTGTAACGTTACTACCTGTTTCATATACACATTTCAATAGTTTCAAGTTTTATAATAGTACCTTCTCACTGTGCAGTGTGCACCATCATAGTGGTAACTAAGGCTATTCGACCACGTTTTTCTATTTTCCTTAGTATGCTACCTAGTCAAAATATAATGAATGGCTTTGAAATCTGGCTCTTTTTGAAAATCAAAACTTTTTTCCAATGTTTATTTTACTGATAGTGATCGCCAGAGGCAGGTATTGGGGTGAAAATAAAAGTCAATTTTCGTTTTTATTGTACCCAAAAGCGGTGATAGTTAATTCAAAATAGTAGAACATTTAGTTGAAAGCTCTATCTATCTATATCTTTCTTCTCCCTGATTTTTTTTTAATTTTGGGTATGGGACCTAGTAAAAGAATTGCAGATTACAATAGAATGTAATTATGAGAATTCAGAGGCAAGTATTTGTGGTGGAACTTATTTGCATCTTTGGTTTTGTTCTGACCAAAAGTGGTGAATTAGTGTTGAAATTAATTTATCATTTACGGTTTTTAGCGGTGAAAATTTTGTTTTTACCGTAAATACCTGCCTCTGGTAATCGGGCACACGGCAAATATTGCTTCTACATAATACAGTAAAACCCTATGGATCGTTCCCGGATCGTTCATTTTCCCGCCATGATCGCTATATTTGAAAAAGTTTTTTGCAAAAGTCCCATTTACACAATGTTAAAAATTCCCGCATCCATCGTTCCTCAATCGATCGTTTCCTCGCTGTACCGTGCAAAATGTTGTGTTTCTCAATGTTAAATTTACCCTAATGTATCGTTTTCGCCTTTGATGTACACCGACCGACGGACGAAGCACTATTTCCTGCAAGACAATACATCATTGACAGCGAGCGCAATGTTTTGTAAGCTGTAGTCAGGTTCACTTCACCTCCCCGCCTGCCGGCAGCTGCCTACGAGACCGGTTACCCCTCCCCTCCCACTCGCGCTACCAGTGGCACGGCTCTCTTCTCTCCTCTCCTCTCCTCTCTCGGCCGGCCGGCCGGCCTGCCTGCCAGCTCAGACACTACACATTCTCTCTCAGCAGTGCCGTGTATTTCTTACGCGAATGCGATAATAATAATTACAAGATCATTGTTTTCAATCAATGATGATGTCAATACAACACTTGTTTAACTGTAGCGCGAGTGTTATATGAGTTGAGTTGCCGTGTCTTATTCTCGGATATAACACTGCCGGCTGCCCCTACCAGCTAGCCGTGTACTGCAACATTTGAAGCTGAGACGATCTCGACCTTGGAGACCCGGACCATTCCCTAGGGACTTCAAGGATGCAGTTCAGTCGCCCGTGCAATTTTCTCTCGTCGCAAGCACGATTCGAAATCGTAGTAAATATCGTTCCCAGAGTCAATGAAGAGATACAGGGAAATGTGATCTTCATGCACGGAGCATTGATGATATCAACGGAAAAATACTTAATCTTCTTTAAACACAAGTACAGCGCGGACAATAGGGCGCAGCGACCGAGAAAACAGATAACGTGACAATCCATTCACCAAGCACGTGCATGGTCAGCTGTGAGGTCTCGCCCCGACGAGTAGATTCTTGCGCCGCCGATTCCCGCGGCTGTCTCTCTCGCACTCATAGCTACGCGCCATCACACCCGCGCATGAATCAACACTTTGTCTATCATCGTTGTTGATTTTTATTTTTTACCTCATTAAGACAAGCTTTTTATTTTCTTTACGTACAACAATTATTATATAACTGTCTTCTGAAAGTCTTAATAGATACTTGATATATTATTATCCAGATATTTTGAGTAGGCAATGAATTAGACTGAAAATTTTCAAAATTCATTTTTTTGTTATTTTACTCAATTTTAGGCACATTACATCGTTTTATTGGTTTTCCTGTTTTGACCGTTTTCCTCACTGCATCGTTTTTTTGTAAGCTACCCTGAAAAACGATACATAGGGGTTTTACTGTAATTTCAAACTTCAATTCGCCCAAGCACACCATTCAACGTAGGTAGTTGTGTTTTAGTGACATTAATTTTCAACTGGTTTTCTAGAGGCTGACTGAGAGAAAAAATATTTTTTTTAACAATTGTTTTTCCCTCCAATTTTTTTCATTTGGTGGTACAAATCGGTACAAAATACCGCCAAACAAAAAAATTCACAGGAAAGAAAATTATAAAAATACATTGATGTTGAAATAAACTCCCGACATTGATAAAACAATGTCGATGCCCAGCCTTAATTATATATGATTGTACATTTGGCAAGTTTTGTTAATTTGTTGAATATGTAAATTTGGTATTTACTATCTTGTATTTTGGTATTTTATAGTGTGTTGTATTTGTAATGTAATAGAATAACCCTAATAATAACCTAGGCCTATTTATATTATGACTCACCTGTAAGCCTTTTTCTGAATGTGATGATTCTTGCTACCGATCCCATCTTCGCTCATTTTGAATAGCTTTGACAAACGCTCCAGGTCTTGGTAAGGGAGCAATGCTCGCAACAAGTCAAGGACACTTTCCTTCACAAAGTCATCACTTTCTTCTGCAGAGAGCTTCTCGAAGGCTTTGTCAAAGAAGTCTTGGCTTAAAGCTACATCTGTAATACTCAAATATATCTGAAACAATGTACAAAAAAGTCAATCAATAACATATAGATAGACCTGAAGACATACACAAAGAAGGGATGCCTCCTATTATACAATACTAATGAATTATTATTTATTAATCATTTAGGTATCTATGGGTAAAAGATTATATATAATTTAGGGTTTGTGGGGGCCATTGGGAGGTAAGTTTACAATATCGTTTATTTTATAAATTTTTTTATAAGTATTTATGATGCAATTAAAACACTTTTAAATTATATGAACTGACTACCTAGTTAGTTTCATCATCATTATCTGTTGCCACGTCCAACTCTGCGTTGGGTCGGAATTGAAGACAGGCCTCTCCATCTTCTTCTGTCCTGCCACCACTCCTCTCCTTCCACCACATTCCAGTCTCCTCCTCGCTGTTCTACATCATCTCTCACACTATTCTGCCATTGTTGTCGTGGTCTGCCGCTTGGTCTCCTACATGGAATTTCCAATTCCATCATCCTTCTCGGTAATCTCGATCCTTCCATCCTTTTGACATGTCCGAACCACTATAATCTTCTCTCTCCAATTCGCTCCATCAAATTCCTCACGCCTACTTGATCTCGGATATCCTCATTCCGTATTCGGTCCCATCTAGTCTTACGTACAATACTTCTCAAAAACTTCATAACTACAGCCTGCACAGGCTCTCATCCTTGAAGTCAAT